>OOFJ01134214.1:0-12029 GCA_900323375.1 Benthosema glaciale | reverse complement strand
GTTGTCAAGGTTGCAAAAATTGGATTACTGAGCTGTATCAAATGTGTGTGTGTGTGTGTGTGTGTGTGTGTGTGTGTGTGTGTGTGTGTGTGTGTGTGTGTGCGTGCGTGTGCGCGTGTGCGTGTGTGCGTGTGTGCGTGCGTGTGTGCGTCTACGTTTATGCGTCCAGAGAGAAGGAGCACACTGAAGGTGCCGCCTGCTGTGCCCGTTCCCCTGGAGCACCTTGACCCCCAGACCCCCCGGCTCAGTCAGCTGGTCAGCCAGTGGCAGAAGCTGTGGCTCCTGGCCGCGGGGAGACAAAGCCGCCTGGAGCAGTATCAGCAAAAACTCAAAGAGGTCATTCATTGTCTTATTGTTCTAATCCGGACCTTCATTGTCCTTTAAACATGCCACGCTGCTTCTGTATAGAGTGGAGCAGCTCCCCCCACCACCACCAGTGTTCGTTTAGTGGCGACTAAATAACCATGACGAAAAGTGTTCGTCGACTACCTTTTTCCACTGACGGAAACTAGATAATACCTAAACAATGATGAGTAAAACTATGATGGACAAATTGTCTTCAACAGATTCAAACTAGATTAAAATGTTATGGAGGAACTAGTGGACAAGAATGAATGAATTAATCTGAATTAATTAATTACCTTTATTTATATAGCACACTTCTCAGCACAAGTGCACAGAGCGCTTTACAACAATAAAGAATAAAAACATAGACTGCAACAACAGCAGGCAGCTATTATATTATCACAGTAAAACACAATAAACAGTTCAAAGACGATAAATAAAAACAACAACAACAACACAGATGCAACAGTAGCAAATCAGGAGTTGTAAATGTCTGAGAGATCCAGTAGGACTAAGACAACTCATTATGCTAGCCCATCTACACAAGCTCACAATGCGATGCACTGTGAGCTTGTAGATTGGATATTTTCAGGACGGCATCAATACATTTTTGGCGACTAAATCAACTGTAGATTTAGTCGACTAAAGCAGGGGATCTCAACACGTGGGTCGCGTCCCCTGGACTAAAGTCTTATGATTTTTAGTCTAAAACTAGACAAATATAGACAAATATTTCAGATAACTAAAATATGACTCAAACTAAATGGAATTTTATTCAAAACGCTATGACTAAAACTATATCAAATGATTGCTATTTGTACATTTTGTTCACATCTAAGCTCAATTAAAGCTTGACAATATATACTGCGATGTAAGTTGAAGTGTCTGTATTTGTCTTTTTACAGATGGAAGAATTTGCAAACTTTGACTTCAGCATGTGGCGTAAGCGCTACATGCAGTGGATCAGCCACCTCAAGTCTCGGATCTTAGACGTGTTCCGAGGCATCGACCGAGACCAGGATGGACGCATCAGCCAGAAGGAGTTCATTAGCGATAGCGTCCTAGCATCCAGTAAGAAGCTCACTATTCCAATACACACTCACACTCACACTCATCCCTTTCTTTTAGCGGTACAAAGGTTGAATATGCATGCGATGGAATTAAATGCCACCTATAATGTTTTGAGTATTGAGTCACAGTAATATAAATATTAAATAATATACTAATAATCAGTGGCATAAAATAACTAAGTACATTTACTAAATTACTGTCAACTACAAGTTTAAAAAAAAAATTACCAGCTGCTGTGTAAGCACAGCTGAGCTGGTCTATGATCGATCAGGTTGCCTTTCACTAGTACTGCTGTACTAGCAAGCTATCTTTCTCATTGGCTGCCGTAGTGGCCGTACTTAGCAAGCTATCTTTCTCATTGGCTGCCGTAGTGGCCGTACTTAGCAAGCTATCTTTCTCATTGGCTGCCGTAGTGGCCGTACTTAGCAAGCTATCTTTCTCATTGGCTAGCTGACCTCTCAACCATGGGACGCTAGCAAGCAACAACATCCGACACCGTTCACCGGCAGCTCACTCGTGAGCTTGTATCTGCTATTTTCAAAATAATTTTATACATTTTATACATTAGAAAACTTGTGAAATGGGACATTTGTCTTTTGCACTTTCACTCAAGTATATTTTTAATTCCGGACTCAAGTAAAACATTTTTGTTATTTATGACATGACATGAGTTTTGACTTCTTCCCTCTTGTCATAGAATTCCCCACCAACTCTCTGGAGATGAACGCTGTGGCCAGTATCTTTGACCAGAATGGCGACGGCTTCATTGACTACTATGAGTTTGTAAGTGCCCTGCACCCTAGCAGAGACCCCTACCGGAGACCACTGGATGCAGATCAAATAAATGAAGAGGTATTTTAACAGAATGTGAACCGTCTACACACGACGAGAAGTACGATTACACAAATTATTTAGAAATAAAAGATCAAGCCATATTCATATTCCCATTTAGCTCTCATATCTCATCTCACATTCTTAGATGTCAGAGCAAAATGGCCACCAATATGGTACGTTGTTGAGAAAGTAAAAAAGCCATGTTTCTTTCAGGTGAGTCGGCAGGTGTCTCAGTGCAACTGTCCCAAGCGCTTTGAGGTGGAGCAAATCAGCGCCAACAGATACAGGGTGAGTCCAGCTTATACCCCACAAGTAAGACGTGCAAACACGTGAAGCTTACGCAGTGTATTTGAAGTCCCTCTGTAGTTTTCCTTTTGGTGCCCCCTGGTGGCCAGTTCATGTCAGTGCATGCGTGACACACAGACACATGTTCTGCCTGGCTTCCATAGTAAGGGCTCACTTTGTTCGCAACAACAGAAGGGCTGCAACTATGAGTATGCTTCTTAGCAACTATTCTATTGATTACTTTTTTAAATTAATTTAATAATCAAGAATTGTATTGTTTGCATAATAAAACAATATCATCAAAGCAAAAACAAATTACATTCGATTTTTGTATCGATTAATCTATTTAACCAGCTTTTTATACTTCATAAAAAAAAATCAACATGCAATGCGACATGTGAGCTTGAAGATCGTCTGTTGTTTTCTGTATTTCAATTATAGATAATCCTTTTCTAATTAAATGGATGAAATGGATTTGTTTTGCACGCCTTGCACTACTAGTTCACAAAGTCTTACACCGCTGTCCCGCAGCAGTCTAAACAATGAGTAGTAATGCCTAGATGTTGTTTTGTTTGCCACAGTTCGGGGATTCCCAACAGTTGCGGATGGTTCGCATCTTGCGCAGTACCCTCATGGTTAGGGTTGGAGGTGGCTGGACAGCCCTGGATGAGTTCCTGGTCAAGAATGACCCTTGCAGAGGTTCGTAAAAGAAACACACTGTGTTCCATATCACTGGTCCTGGGAAAGGGGTGGGCAGTAACTAGATGACAGTGAAGTGACAATTTAAGGACTTTTAATACATATTGAATACCTAAAAGAAATGCCATTACTGCATCATCAAATGTAACCAATAAATGTAATCAAGAAACTAAACTATAAAAACTGGTCAAACATTTGCCAGATTGTCAAATAATAAAAGAAAGAGGCAAACATTGTGAGAATAGGCGTTGTTGTGAACTTGCTATTTTCACAATATTTATCTGTGGAACCAAGTCAAACTCTTCTTAATGCCTCAACTTCTACAATTCCAAGTGCTTTTTTATCAGGGTGGGGGGGGACCCCAGTTCAAATATGATTATGTTGGGGAGTCCCCAGTTTAAATTTGATTATTTGAGCCCCCCCCCCCCCTTCAAATACAATTATTATGAGGGGTCACAGCCTGAAAAGGTAGAGAACCACTGCCCTACTGTATATGAACTTCTCTTCTTTACTTGTATGTTCTAACTCGCCAGCAGTAAAGGGACGGACCAACCTGAAGATCAAGGAGAAGTACCTGTCTCCGTCCTCCAAGGGCTTGTCCGTCAGCAGGTCCAACTCCAGCCTCAGTCTCTACAGCAGTGCCTCGGCACCCACCAGCCCTATGACGCGCAAGAAGGTGAGAGGACATTGGACTACCATACTGTCACACTACCTGTCTTGTCTGAATGCTCTCGCAATTCATCAGCAAAATATGGTCTGAAAATAATTAAAACAGAACATTTTATGTGGATAATTTACACATAGAATCTTAATGTTAATGCTCTTCACCCCATTGATATAACAAGTTTACACACAGTACTTGCACAAATGTCATCTCTGGTGTGCCAATAGGCCAATAGAAACATGAATATTCAATCAAACTTTTGGCTTTCTATTTTACAAAGGAAAACCTGTCGCTGTGCAAAGTGTTTACAATGCATATTTGTTTCTGTTTCAGGCATTGCTACGCAGGAGTTTCTCAGGCGACCGTTGCATTCGTCCCCGGAGCTCCATAGCTGCCTTGGGATCCGACCTACAATTCTCAACTGCAGCAGATGATAACTCCCCATCACCATCAGGTTAGATAGCGCTTCTGTTTTTGATATGCATAGAGATATTTGTTCAGTACATAATACTATACAATCGTTTTCTTAAAGCGGAGGGGTAATGAAACGCATGCTTGTTTTAGTATAGATTAGTGCTCACCGAAGCTATTCCCCAAACTTGATAGAAACAGATATATAACAAATCAGGCTTAGTGACCATAACCGTTATCTGTCGGACGATTTCTCCTTGCGGATGAATAAACGACATCTTATCTTATCATGTCTTTCAGAAGAAGCTGAGCGATTGCCCACCTGATCACCTCTTCCTGAGTGTGTATTGTTACAGTGGGGGGGGAACCCCAAAACAGTCTTTTATTTTATTTTATTTTATTTTTCCTTTTATGTAGATATGAGAGTGTAGAGAGACAGGAAGGAGGATAGAGAAAGTGGGAAAAGCAACACAGGTCTCCCTCCGGCTGGAATCGAACCGGCCCGAGGACGAGGTTAACGTACTATCCTGTCCTGTACCTCAAGTCTTGGGACAGAAGAAGAAGGAACGGGGATAAAAGGGCTACATGCCTCACATCTCACACAGAGACATGGAAGGCAAAAGGGAAATGGACCATTTTGCGCCGAACTGAGTGACAGTGTATTGATATAGTGAGTGAGTTCAAATCCGATGCAATATTTCCCACCTTACAGTTTATCTTTCATGCAGTAGTATCTGATTGAAAACAAACAAACAAACAAAAAAGACAAGGACTGGAGGATTTGCATGGATGTTTCTTGCATGGTAATCTATTGAAAATCGGATCATTTTTGCAACCTGTCATCAAATGTCAGACCTGTCTAACGACAGAGCGATTCAGAGCGAATTGCCACTCAATTCCACTTCAAAATCACTTCATCTATGACATCTCTATTTTGGGCATGTCATTATAGGCAAAAATAAATAAATAAGTTAAAAAAACAAACAAAGAAAAACAGTGTCTGACACTGTCCTACAGTACATTGTACAACGAAGTAAACTAGGGCGTTAGTGGTTAATCCAAACAAACCACTTGGATTATGAATAATCTAAGATGACATTTCATGGTGTTTTACAATGGACATTGATGTGAATTTAGCAGATGCACTACTGCTGTATATAACAGTGTGTTTGACATGGTATGATGTTGTATCATGATGGTGGGACACTGTCTCCAAGTACGCTATAACGACCGTCCAAAACGTGACCATGCCAAACCATGCACATCTGAAGGCAACACGTTGCCCTTCACGTTTGTGATTTTTTTATATGACTTTTTAAAGGTACTTTTCATGGGGAGAACATTGCTGGCAGGGCCACAATATAAATTTAAGTTTAAATCGTATTATTACTGTTGTTATTATTATTTTAACGGGAACTATACAGTAGGTGCCACATTATCTGTTTAAGTTGTATATTTCTTATGTTCTTCGAGTATTGTTTTAAATGCTACATATCCTGTAATGAAACGATGCACTGAGTGAAGATGGGCATCATGGGTCATTGTCATTTTTGTAGAGATTATTTTCTCAGGTTTGGTTCTGCCTTTTTTTTAATTAATGTGTTCTGTGGAACGGTTACTGTGAGATTGTAGTTGTTGTTGGTTTACTCATTCCAATGAAAGGCTATCACTACTTGTTTGTCTGTTCTGCCTCAAAAATGCACATATTCTCAGTTGGAGGAGTGACCGAGTGCATTGTTCAGTTGTTGATCTTGAACATTCATGAGTATCAAAACATTTTTAGCTGCCTTGTAAAAAAGGCAAATCTTTTTAAAGCTGTTTAAAGTTTACTTCAAACTGTATGTTACTGTATATTCACAATGTTTCCTATCAATGAGATCGCTTTTCCTTTCTTTTTGATTTCTATTACTCAGTCACTTTTAGCCAAAGCAGTATACTTTTATGTTGTATGTTTGATATCTGTCAATGACATTATTCACTCCATTTTGCCAGTGAATATTGTTGCTGTGGGCAGAAACCTTGTATCTCTATATTTCAAATGATCTTTTTCAGAAATGAATGCCCTATATTTTGTCATATGATAGTGTCATCAAAAAGTTGCGAAGCTAACACTAGCTAGTTCACAACATGTTGCATGGTAACGTGTTGTGCTTTTATAATGACAAGCCTAAAATAGGGACACCAGTCTGTCTTTCTGTTTGCTTGTTTTTTCTTCTTTTCTTTTTTAATATAAATATTGAATCCATGAAAATTATTAACAGCAGTGTGTGCCTAAATAACTACACTGAATCTATTGGAACACTTCCCATTTCCTGAAAAAGTAACAGTTCTGGACATTCAAGGTTTCCGCCCGACAATTTATCCATAATCGATTCAGTAATTATCATAGCTCCCCTACTGCTTTATTTCACACATAAGAGATCTGGAATTATCAGCAAAACGTTTTTTTTTATTTTGAATTTACTTTATTTCATTGTATTTATCATAATACACTCTTTCCAGTACATTACCTCTTAACAGCATCAGCAGAACATAATGGAAAGAAACACCACAGACATTCCCAGAAGATGTGTACCTTATTGGAGATGCATTTTGTACTATTAAGTACCAATGATGTGTACTATTTATGTGACTGGGTGGCTCAAAGGTAAATCCACAAGCCTTACGATACTAGTATGCACCTTTTTGTCATTATAAAGGGTACACGTTTGTATCTTTTTTTTTAGCAAAAGGAGATATCTTTATAGAGTGATAAACCTGAATGACAAAAGGTGCAATGTTACACCTCTTTCCTGAGAGTTTGATAAGCTGGTCAAGCTGCTCAGTGTTGTTCTGTGCCTAGCTTTTACTCTGCGTCGTCAGGTGCAGTACAGCCAGTAAATATTTTACAAGATGTTATTACGAGTGTAAAGGTACAGTACTGTATTTGTAATGTGAAGTTTGTATTAGATCTACCTGAGGTTGAGGGCAGTATAGCTTATACTCACCAATTGCATTTGGGTCTATGCAGTTCTGGATATGTTTTTTTAAGTCCATATAAATGTTTTTACATACAACAACCCCTTTTTATTTTTGCCTCAATGTGTTGTTCTTGGGGTGCGTGGACAATTTACTGTCCTGTAAACTTACAATAGTCAGAATTCATTTCTAATGCTATGCACCCTAATATTTCTGTACTGTACATGTTTATATTATACCAGCACTGGCGTCTAATTTAGGTAAACTGTAGGAGAATGTCACTAACAATGTTACATCCACTTGTAAAAAAATATATATGTATATATATATATCTTTTTGTAATTAAACTGAAAAAACCTTGGTGTATTAAATGAGTAGGCCTACTGGTACCGTTTTAATAATGTGATGTTTATACAGTGGAAATGGATGAAAATGGGCTTTAATTCCCTATCGAATATCCAGGTACCTTACCGCATACCACACACTTAACTAAAATGTAAGCTTTATTCCACTGGGCATTTTTCAGGCTAAAATACGTCTACAAGTGAAAGAAAATTAGGGTTTGGTAGACGTCTAGCTTAGCCTAGATGTCTATTAGTTGTTTAAACGTCTAAAAATAGACGTCTATATTTACAACCTATACAACCACTAGTAAATGTCTAGGCTAAGCTTAGACGTCTAACAAACCCTAATTTTCTTTCACTTTTAGATGTCACGTCTAATTGCCATATTGCCCAGTGGGATTGTTTCCACCCCGAGTTCAGGATACTGACCAGAATACCGACACCAGGATACTGACACCAGGATACAACCAGGATACTGACAGCAGGATACTGACAGCAGGATACTGACAGCAGGATACTGACCAGGCTACTAACCAGGATACTGACACCAGGATACAACCAGGATACTGACAGCAGGATACTGACCAGGCTACTAGCCAGGATACTGACACCATGATACTGACCAGGATACTGACACCATGATACTGACACCAGGATACAACCAGGATACTGACACCAGGATACTGACCAGAATACCGACACCAGGATACTGACCAGGCTACTTACCAGGATACTGACACCAGGATACTGACACCTGGATACTAACCAGGATACTGACCAGAATACCGACACCATGATACTGACACCAGGATACTGACCAGGCTACTAACCATGATACTGACACCAGGATACTGACCAGGCTACTAACCAGGATACTGACACCAGCATAGTAACAATGACACCAACATACTGGGCAGGATACAGACATCAGAATCACACAAGTAAATTATCTTTAATTCACAAGGATTTTTCCACGTGGCTTCATTCACTAGTATTGAGGCAAGCTCAAACGAAGCCTCTCAAGACCATTCCTACTCTTCCTGCCTCTCATTTAATGGGGTGTAATGCAATTATGAGTGGGAATAGAATAGTGAGAAAATCTCACTATTTTTTTATTCCACAAAACCATTGTAAATGTTTCAATTTGAGAATAAAATCACATCTATTTATGTATTTCAAGATCTGAAAGTGCAATAAAGTATTTGAAATGTCTATCAAATATCTATCTGATAGCCTATACTGACATCCCTGTCACACAGAGCTGTGAGGGGTTCTGGTAGCCCTGCCCTGCTACATCGCTAACATGTTATCGTGTTACTGCGTTACCATGGCAACAAAGTAACATGATATATGTTGAGAAACGCCCTTGCTTGAGAAACAGAACAGGCCTCAACAGGTACGTGGGCCACTGGTGTATTGCATGTGGTCCCTAACCATGTGGCTGCATTTTGTATTTTCCTCCACGATACAGTTCACTATAAATCCATGGTGCACTGTTCCGTGGAAGTGCGTCAGTCTTGTTGTCAGTTACTTGACTGACGCAAGAGCGTCTGCTAAATGCCTAAATTACTGGAATGTCTTGTCTATCGCTGAGGTTATGAAATTTCACAGAAAAGGGAGTTCGATTAGAATCGCAAGTGTAACAGCTTGCCTGATTGAGTCATTATTCGGAAAAGTGCCCATATAATCATATCATCATGTGTCTGCTGACTCTGCTCTAACAGTGCTGTGTATCAGTTAAACTGAGTTCAATGGAAGGTTGGATAAAGTAAGAGAATGGAATAGGTAACCGTGGGGTAGGAACAGATCAGTGGTTTTCAAAATAAACTCAAATATACATAATATATCTTTTGGCTCTGGACGGTATACGGATAATGCACCGTAAAAACCAACCTCGCCGTGATTTAGTGCATTTTAGTTTTACTTCGAAAACACCTTAAACATGTATTTTAATTGCATTTAATTGAAAGGTCGAGGGTATAGTTGTTTATAGTTTACACTAGATTGAGTAAGAATGCGATATCAAGAGAGTAAATATGTAAATTATTACATTTTACTCCTTCAAAAGATAACACTGTTCCTAATGGACAAATCATTACTCATCTTTTTATCATTTAATAAAACGAGATGGTTCATCTCAAGGGATGGTTCCTAATAAAGACATTTCAAACAATTACTATACATTTTAATTTCACAAAATAATTTGCTCAATTTCGAAATGAACTATAACATATCTGGCTTTGACATACTACACTCATTATCTTCAATATAATATAAAATACATTACTAATAATTAAATTGTTTCTCTCAACTTTTCGCTACGGTGAGTTGGTATTATGGCGGGCTGTCCGGTATTCCTCTGGACCACTGTGCTTGATATAATTTGTTTTACGTAGTAGCATGCAAAGAATGAAATCAAGCACTAACAGTCATGATTTATTTTCAATCTTGTTATCAGCATTTAATTCAAATATTATTTTGATGGACTTTTGACAAAAATACATTTATTTAACAAATGCATTTTATTTATATTTGAAAACATTTATTTCAATGGACCACCACGAGGCCTATTGTGCCATGGACCACTTAGTCAGTGGACCATCGGTTGAGAAACAGTGGTATGGGCAATGGGATGCATTGCGTAGCAAGTGTTACGAAAGCAATGATCTTTTAGCCCATATCTCATTCCCAACACAACAGTGGTTGATTCTATTTCAGGGTGGTTGTCCCTGGCCTGGTTTACAATCAGCTGAAACCCCTTGCTTTAGAAGGTTATATATAATCTCAGTATTAGGAAAAGAAAAAAAAAACGAAAAAAAAACGTGTAGTTATAAATTCATAAATAAAAAAATCATATAAAATTCATATAAAATTCATATAAAAAAAATAATAATAATGCTCAGTTTGACCTGCCTTCTTGGAAATGTTTAACATTTCCAGGCAAGAAGTGGAAAGCCTTGAATATCACTCACTGTGCCAAAACAGAGAAGTGTTTGTTCTGTAATTATAATACAGGAACAAGCTGGAAGAATGTGGTCCATTGTACCGTATTTATTTTCAGTAAAATAATCCACACATATTGTAGGTCAAAGGAGTTTCACATAGGCTATAACATGCAGGCGTGGGTTTTGACAGCAAACTTTGATTTACTTTTAGTCATAGTCTTTTGACTAAAAGGGTTTTGACAGCAAACTTTGATTTACTTTTAGTCATAGTCTTTTGACTAAAAGGGTTTTGACAGCAAACTTTGATTTACCTTTAGTCATAGTCTTTTGACTAAAATTAGTCATCTGAAATGTTTTAGTTTTAGTCTAGTTTTCGACTAAAGTTTTTAGTAGACCAAATCTACTGTTGATTTTGTCAACAGGCCTGACAGGCCTCAAAGGTGTTGTGCGCCTGATTTTACACTTGGTTGAATGCTGTAAAATAGCCGATCTACAAGCTCACAATGCATTGTAAGCTTGTAGATCTGCTATTTTCAGCATAACATGACTTGTCTTTTAGTTTTACTGGATCTGTGGATCTCTTCTCCTCTAGTCCCTCCCTAACATTTTAGTCTAGTTATTATTTGTCGCCGAAATTGTCACGGTATTTAGTCTCAGTTTTAATCATAGCTTAGTTTTAATTTAGTTTTCATCAATGAAAAAAGGTAGTTGATGAACATTATTTTGTCATCATAGTTTCAGTTGATGAAATCATCAACACAGGTTTAGTCGCAGTACTGTCCTGTGATTACATTATAGTACAGTTCACATTTATGTCCTATTCACTTGAAGTCACATTCACATGTATGGAAGAACTCCAGAGTTCTTGCCTCTAATATTTATCACCATCTGTTTTCTAAATGTCATTATAACTAACATTTGAAATTGAACATGCAGTATCCACAACACAACAAGCTATTAAAGAAGGCTTGCTCTAATGCAGTGTCAACTGTCAAGTGACATTATGTTCTTGGCCGGCTAAACACACCACACTGATAATAAAGCAAAATTGTCACAGCGGCTGAATCACCACAACAATGCTGAACCTCACTTGCGTGACCTTCATGGCTAAACTATCTGCAAGTTTACATGAGCTTAAAACAATTCATGGCTCTGCTATGGAAACGGCTAAGCGGCATTGCAGCACATATTTCTCTTGGCAGTTTATTGACTCCGGCATAATTGCTTTCTCTAAGACAGGAAGAAATAGACTTTTTAATTGTGTTTTGGCAGTGTGGAAGATTCACAGCTTGAACCGCCCGACATGCACCTTAATCCCACCGTTAGGGTGCTTTAATGAATGTAACACTAATATAAAGGGCTTTGGGTGTTGTGAAAAATACTTTGTATTCATTCACATAAAATGTTGTTATAGGAGAATGAAGTAGAAAGGCGAGGCGAAATGTGTACTGGTAGGTGTACCATACAAGCAAG
>OOFJ01134210.1:0-10631 GCA_900323375.1 Benthosema glaciale | reverse complement strand
GCATCGTTTTATAGCATTTGTTCACCGCCAAGTGTCACTGTTGTGCAGCATAATGCACGCACGCACGCACGCACGCACGCACGCACGCACGCACGCACGCACACTGTTTGTGATTTCCTTGTTTTCACCAGCAGTTTGTGGTGGATATAGATCCATCACAAACCACTCCTTCGAATCTACTGATACCTTAGCTCTGGTCCATAGCTCCACTACTATGATTCTGCCTTGCAGTAGAGCTATGTGACAATCAGTGTTATCGCGCACAGCCCGGCGCGACCAGCCTCTGTTCTGTAGTGGATATCTCACGATCGGTTTACCTACTCACAAATACTGTACAAACACCTCTTGTGTCATTAGAAAGCCTTCTTACCTTGGTGGAAGCACTCTGAGCCCCCCCACCACACGTCTAAAATGCACTTTTTGGGCAGAAAGCGATTGTTTTTCACTGGAGGAAAAATATTCTCTATGGTGATTTTCTCTTGGCAATATCGGTAGAGGGCTCAAATCCTGTAGTTTTTTCCGGTGAAAAACAATCGCTTTCTGCCCAAAAAGTGCATTTTACACATATACAAGGTATTCATGTCAAGACTATAATACAAGTCATGTATAATGTATGTCAGGACTAATCACATGCAATACAAAACAGCCTATTCATGATATCAGGACTGTGTGTGGTCCAGTCATTGTAACACCCATGCCACTGATGATTCACGTTAGTTTCTGCTCATAACTAATGCAGCTAACAGACTTCCAGGTGGCAGCCAAAGCATGCCAGTGTTTACTTAACTAAAGGAAGAAATCTGTGTTTACTTAATAATGAAATCTGTGTTTACTTATTGTTTTTTTTTACCATGTTTTGGAAAACATCAATCCGAGCTCGCGCAAAGCAAATGTATCGTCCGCGCATTGGTACACAGCCTAGAGTGAGGCTTATTAGACTTCATAGATATGGAGGACAATCACTTCCGGGTCGAGCGCAAGGATAGTAGAGGAAGGATAGGAAGCGAAGACCATACTTCGTATCCTTCCTCTACTATCCTTGGTTGAGCGGATGTGGCTCTTCTTCTTTCATGATGCCACACTTCACTGCCTTTCCTCCGACCAGGGGTAGGAGGAAAGGCACCAGATGTGACCAGATGTCCCTCTTTGTGTGGGACAGTCCCTCATTTTCCCTCAAGACTTTCTAGGCGTCCCACATATTGAGACCCTGTCCCACATTGTGACTGGCAGGCATCAGTGTTCAAATGCCCTAACAGATGTTTAAGTTAAAAAGAACACATAAAATATTCTCCTATAGGCTAAACTTAAAGCAGTGGTGGGCAAAGATGGAGAGGGCCACTATATTTCCACACTCACTCCAGAGGGCCACATTGCATGTACTGTCGTATCAAAAATAGCCGATCTACAAGCTCAAACCACGTCACAGTTTTTTTTCTATATTTTAATTGAAATCCTGAATTATTTTGTCCCACACATGCAATTCTTATGTCCCTCAAATGAACAGTTTGGATCTGGTCACCCTACCGACCACCCTACGAGCGAGAAAAAGAAAAATCACAAAAACATGTTTTATGTCACGTCCGGTGACATAAAACATGTTTTTGTGATTTTTCTTTTTCTCGCTCTCTCTTCTGACCTCAGTTGCACCCAAAAAACTTGAACTTTAGACATTCAGTGTATTTTCTGTGGTCTGGGGTTTTCTGAATAATTGGGCTCAAACAAGTGCTCTCTCTCATCTGCCTGTGGACAGTGATGTCACAATCCACAAATCCCGCCCCCTCTCTTCTCCTGCCCCTCCCTAATCTGATTCCTTCAACTACAACTATAGGCAGGGAGAATTATATTATAACTACACTGTCTGAACATCGTCAAATGTCCATTTTTGAACGTGCGTAGAGAAAAGATTACTTGATATGACCTTCAGATTCAATGAGCTATTATTGAGTGTGTTGTGTTGGCGGTGCGGACGGTGAGGAACGGACGAGTGCTTGGGGACCACATAAAGGTTAAGCCTGACAGGGAGAACTTTAGTTTTCTCTCCCCACACGAGGAGAGTTTTGGAGAAAAAAAACCCATCGTGAGACATGAGTGATCGGCAGAGGAGAGAGAGAGACGTCATGGCAGTGTTATTGAAGTGTCTGTCTGCGCAGGTCCACGCGGGTCCTATACCTACCAGCACCGGTGGAAAAATGTAATGTTTTGCTTAAGTAAAAGTATAAATCTTGCAATATAGATGTACTGCGTTACAAGTAGACGTCCCGTATTTAAAATGTACTCGAGTAAAAGTACAAAAGTATCAGCATCAAAATGCGCTTAAAGTACTAAAAGTGAAAGTACTCGTATTGCAGAATGTCCCATTTCAACAAGTTCAAAATGTGCACGAAATGTTTTGAAATAGTCGACCTATACAATTAAGCTCACAATGGCTCAGTCTTTTAACCTTCAAAGGGCCGAAATGTAAAGGGGTTGAAGTGGTAATGTATGTTTTCTAATCAAAATTGAAATCTCCAAAGTAACTTAACAAAAGTTTTCAAATAAGTGTAGTGGAGTAAAAGTACACAATTTGTCTCTTAAAAGTATTGGAAATTGGTAATGAAAAAAAAAAGAAGAAAAAAAAAAGACAAATATCTCAAAACTGTAGTTAAGTACAGTACTTGAGTAAACATACTTAGTTACTTTACACCACAGCCTATACCGGCAGCAGCGGTGGATGTCGGTGGATATATTCGCGTCATGATCTGTCAGAAGTGGTCTGTTTGCTTTGCCACTTCACAGGGAATATGAACCAGTGTCAAAGGCAAGGTGATCCGTGGTACCTTGATGTCTTGTGATCTCTCCCAGAGAGGAACACTCTGACATCCCAGCTCTTCATTATAGGCTGGCCTCCGCCTCCCGCAGGGCAGCCTCCTCTCTGCCCTCCCCCGGGAACTACGCTAGTGGAATTTTATGCTTTGGTCAAGCTATGGTCGGAGGCGTTTTATGTTTCCAGGTTGTATGTCCATGCACCTGGCCAGGCCTTCTGGCTGTCCGTACCTATGCTTCCTATATACGCCCATAATGTCCGTCCATCCATTTGTCCAAAATGTGTGAATAATAGAATTAGAATGCTTTCTAAGTCAGTAGTTCTGAAAATGTTTTGTGGCAGGGACCCCCATGAAGAGAAGACATAGACATTTCATAATCAAAGTGTTTGCCGCTATGTCATGTATGCCTATACTGTGAACTGTGGTCAGCAGTATAAACACGGCAGTCTTTTAACCTGAAACCACAGAATATCCATTTGCCAATGCAACATGGAAATGATGCAGTAAACATGCTATGAGTGTCACCGGATGAAGGCTCACATCAAAATAACTCTACAATAACAATGCATAGTGGTGGTAAATACTGTGAGAGAGGGTTTATTGAATTACCATGTTATAACCTACTGGTGGAGTTTAGCAGCCCAACTCCATTCTGTGCTGCATTTTAGGTCAGACTAAAGGCTCCATTTCCGTCACTCGCTAAACCCATTTATCCCTAAACCTCTTTACCTTTTTTTTTTTTTACTACCGGTATTTTAAAAATCTTTTTTGAATAGTTAAACTGGTTAGTCTACAAGCTCACAACGTGTCAATGTAGATTGGCTAGTTGAACTATTCAAACATGTTTTTCATTTTTTTAAGGGATAAGGGGTTTAGCGGTGACGAAAATGGAGCCCTAAATGTCTTTGTCTTTGAAGATTAGGCATTCATGCAGGGGTCTGGCTGGCTTCAGCAGGTATATGTCTAGAAAGTGACGGGTTTGATTTAATTATTAATTGGAGGTTTCATTGTTATTGCCCAATAAATGTCGTACATCTTTTGTCCTACCATAGACACTTAGAAATGATCATGCGATGACATCATCAAGATTGTTTCTAAGTCACCTCCAGGAAATCACGGGGGAGGAGAGGCGTGGCGGAGGCTGCTGAATGGCTTCACATGCATGTTGTCCTTGGACGTCCTCTGGTAGCTGAATAAGACATGTTATAAGTCTGCCCCACGCTAGGAAGGCATACTCCACCACGAGACACGTGAAGGACAGATAAGCCTGTGTCAGGCCATCTGTATGGAGCCCAGCAGCGTCTATGGCCATGCATGTGATGTGGAAAAGGGTCGATTTCGGGTTGTGTGCATGATGTTCTTATCTTCTTCAGAGACAGTTAAGTGTGTTATTATGTGGTCTTTAATTCGAATTATAAGCAGGGTGTCCATTCAATCAACTGAATTCTAACGCCGGCCCTGCAGTCAAAGGCTATAGCGTTATAATGCAAGCATTGGGATTGCGACCGCAATGATTACGGCCATGCATGCACTTGGACATTTCTACTTTTCAGTATGGTGTTGCTTTCTCTTTTGGTCTCACCGCTTGACGCACGGGGAAATAGCACTGCGTCTCACTGCGCTGATCTTTATATGGAATGGCAGCTGATACTCTTGATTGTTTTGATTAAAGTAATGCCCAAACACACCCGTGACTAATTCATGGCCGTTTTTACCGTGTAGCGCCTTGGCTCAGTGCCCAAATGACCGCACCCGTAATAGCAAAGTGGGCATCGGTCACGCCTCCCATGTCTTGACATGGCAAACTTGTTCCGCCACTGAGCCCATGCAGGCTTTACTAGGTTCACCTTCTGCTTTTACAGCACTCACACCTCGGCTCTTTTCTACCCTGTAGGTTTATTGAAGCCAAAGGAGACTTCTTAATGACATTCTATCCACACTGGCATACATAGGCAGCAGTAGACATTCTAATTTACAATTGTCCCTGGTCTATATGGTAACAAAACCCCCGAAACCAGCTTATTTAACTGGGTGTCAGTTCATCTTAAACAGGGTCGAAGATAAACTGACATTAGCAAGTAGTTGGCTTTTTCTATCCCACACGTGACTTTCAGTATATTTTTATGGTGGTGTGTGTTTGGGACGTGCTGTGAAGGCCAGATGCACGGTCGCATAAAGGTGACTTGGTCATCGACCCTGACTCTTTGTAACAACGGTGAGTCCCTGAAGAGGATAGACAACAAGTTGCTGAGGACTCCTTTCTCAGGATATGGTGGGACTTGCAAAGGAGCAAAAGAACGAGGTCTGCCTGAGCAAAATGCTATGCAGGCTCCATCACAAAATTACAGTTTTTGTGATACAGCAGTGAATGGACTACTTCCATTTGAGTATGACAATAATGGTGCTTTAAACATGAATCGCTGTAGAGAACATGTGCTATATACAGTAGTATGAAGCCAGAAGGAGTAGAAGGCATTGGGGCGGCAGTGACTCCTTGAGCAAGACACTGGACCCCTAAATTGCCCCCGATGAGCAGGTTGGTGCCTTGCATGGTTTCCTCTGCCATTGGTGTATGAATGTACAGGTGAATGTAATGAACAATCATTGTAAAGTGCCCTGGATAAAGGAGGCGTTATATAAATGCACCATTTACATTCAAATGGTACCCCCCACACCCACCACCCTCTTCTGTAGTCGGACCATAACGTATTTCCCCCGTTTTCACATGGGTTCCATCAACTATGCTTCGGCTTTCGACAAGATTGCAGTGTCAACATGATTTCAACTCGTCCTAACCTTTTGCCCCTCATTCTTTAGTAGCGGACTTATCAGGTTTTAGTGCGTAAGAGGCTGTCATTATCTGGTGTGTGGAAAACCTGGGCAGGCAAGTTGAATTAATTCAAGTGTGCTGACCAGTACCTTAAGAGGATAGGCTTTTTTTCTTTAAATATCGTGGTGGAGAAATTGCAGCTGACAGTTTGGAAAGGTAGGGAAAAGTGTACATACACATTATTTGAGTTGTGTTCGTATTCTGTAAAGAGGAATTTAGGGATTTCTGCAATGTAAATGTACTTATTATTTTAATGAATAGTTATTTTATCCAGTCTATTAGGTAGAGTATTAGTATTATAGAAAGTCAAGTTAAATGTATTTATAGAAGCACAATTAAAAACAACTCACTGAGCAAAGTTCTGTACGATCCAGGAGGTATAGCTAAAATCATAACGTTGCATACAGATGAAAGACAAATAAATAATCAGCCAAAAACACAAGCGAAAATCAACAAAAAATGAATCAGTCATGTGGACTAGCTAGCCAATCACATAAATTCAGTTGTTCATGAGATGAATGTATAATGATGTATAATGATAAGAGTGCCCCTCACATCACATGGCTGTGATTTTTATACTTCAAATAGCTGATCTACAAGTTCACAAAGTGTCAATGTAGATTGTCTATTTTAATAATTAAAAAATGTTTTTTTCTAAATAGCAAAAAAAGAAGTGAAGTGAGGGACGCTCTTATAATCATACATCACATTCCGTCCGATCACTTCTTCTTCGTCTTCACTTTCCCGCCCTCACTTTTATCTTCAATTTGTATACTTTGCTCAGCCAATCAAATCATCTCTATATGGGTTGATCAGCCAATCACAAGCCATGGTTTGTGTCCAGACAAACCCGGAAAGCTGGCCATAGGAGGCAAATGTTCAAATTGTTTAGGCATAAGGGATAAGGCGGTGTGCAGGAAGGCATTTCATGAGCCAGAGATAAATCTGTGTGTCATTGTCATAACAGTGGAATTATATGTCATATGTCTGAATGATTTTGGCCTACTATACTATTCCGCCCCCCTGGGGAGGCAATAATAATAGTACATCTGTAGTGTGGCGTTGGGTATAGGACACATACATGTCATTAAAGCTATTCGAAGCAGATGGCGGCGCACCAGCTTGGACGATACATGTGCCCGCCATCTTTATTTTAGTTCAGGTGTATCATTGCAATTAGCTCTCTCCATCAGTACAGTGGGCACAGAACTGAGGCTTTTGCCTTCTGTGAAGTAAAAAAAAAAAAAGCAAGAAAAAGAAAAAGTAATTTGTTTCTGTCTCTGAGGGATCCTGTCTCCTTTGGTGTCGATAACGGAAAGCTCGCCATCTGTCCTTTCTCACCACTAAATACTTTATTATTACTTGCGCAAGCAGAGCGCACATGCTGCGTTTTACATGGTGTATGTATGTATGTATGTATGTATGTATGTATGGTATGTATGCCTCGGTGGTCCCTGATTGGCTGCTGATGGTGACGGAATTAAGACATGTTTCAATAGAGCACCGAAGTCCTGACGTCACTCGCTCATCCCATGGTTCACAGAAGTACTTTCTCTATGGAGAATAACATGGGGTCCTCTTAAAATCTCGTCTCATATAAGCATTGTGGTACAAAAGTAAACAAACTGTCTCAGCGTTATTGTCGGCAGGGTGTCTCCATATCGTTCAGTCTGTTTCTAGCGAAAATGTAGCTAATTCAGCAGCAGTAATATTAGTGTTTTCTCACAGTCAGTTGATTCTTCATATCCACATGAGTGTAACGGCCGGGATGATTCGTTTATATTTCAAACACAGTGCTTATTTGAGGCGATCTAAAATCCCCCTATGGGGATTACAATGTAAATAAAAAAGTACATGAACCCGGCGAACTGCGCCCTCTACCGATATTGGCGTCAGACTTCGGTGCTCTGTCATTGGCTGTTGGTGGTCACGTAACTAGGGTACGTTTCAAGGTTGGTATATGTCAATAATGGGTCTAAAGGTTTTAGAACAAAATAGACATTAGTTAGTTGCAGTACTTATGCGCTCTGCTTGCGCACAAGTAGGCCATGTATGGGTTATAGTCAAGTCAAATGTATTCATAAAGCACGTTTAAAAAAAAAAAAAACCCTCACTGACCAAAGTTCTGTTAAGGGCCAGGCGCGAGGTATACACAAAAACTACAGACCGTTTGAGTCCCCGATAATTGGACAGCAGATAAGGTCAGCAATAAGCGTGTAATTATGTCAATCATTCTAATCATTCTAACACAATGCAATACAACTTTGGTGGGCACCTTTCAGCACTCTAAACTAATGATCAGTGATCACAACTGATTGAGTCCACTTATGGAAAGTGTGCTCATTATCGCCCTGTCTCTTAACCAAACTGGAGAAGAACAAGTAAAAACATGATCATCATGTACTGTGATTATTTTTTTTAAGATTTAAAATTATGTTTTTTATGTGGCCACACCCACCAGTTCATTAAATAGCCTACACCTAGTTTTCACCTTGGCACCACCCACCTGAACTTAAGCCTCGCCCACAGCTGTTGTTGTATGATAATGGGGTAGAGGACAGGGTTAATAATATATACCACTAAAGTGTTATATTTTGATCGGTTTTGACTCAAAGGCTTTCAGCTTTCAGGAAGATACCAAAAAATGCACAGGGAAGTCATATTTGAATATTATAACCAACCACACCTGGGGCTCTGTTAGAGTAATGTTAACTCCATAGACACGTACAAAACAGAAAAGGTACAACAATCACAGCACTCCATTTTTAAACTTGTACTGAAGCATTGTTTAGAAGACCTGCTAGCAACCACCCTCCCCACACGCACCCGTGGCTTCCATGTGCCGTAAGGCTCAGTAATATCTGATTATTGGGACGTCGGACTAACGCTACAGAATACAATAGAATACTTTATTGGCAATTTAAGAAAAATAATACAGAAAGTGACATTATTTTGTTTAAACTCCAAATGGACTTATACTCAAAAAATCCTTCGCTTGTTTCCATTGTGGTCCACCTTTTTACATAAAACTATACACAAACATACAGACGTACCACACGCTCCACACGCCCCAAACTCTTCTCCCTTCTGGCCCCAAAACTATGGAATGCACTTCCCATTGCAATCAGAACTGCAGAGTCGCTCCCAATCTTCCGCCGCAATCTGAAAACGCACCTTTTCAGACTCCATCTTAGCCCATAGCACTTGCAGTAGCACTTGCCCTAGCCTCGACCTCCTAGAGGCATAAGCAAAGGCTTGACTTAGATAACATTCTTATGTAGACCCAGATAGCAGTTTATGTAGACCTATAGCATTTCATGTAAACATAGCGCTATTTAGTATATAGTTATATAATGCATATTATAATTAGTATTTGTATGATTCATTTCTACTGTTACGTCCTTACCTCATGTATGTTTCATATTAACTACTTTGTATATGATGTATTAACATGTTTTTTTTTATTTTTGTTCATGCTTATATGTAAGTCGCTCTGTATTAAGAGCGTCTGCTAAATGCCTACATTGTAAATTGTACCGTCTTGAATCTGGAGTTTGTGGCCAGGTTTGAATGCAGAGATTCCCGCAGGAGTTGGTGGATTTCCTCGTCGTGTTGGACATGTCTGCTATTTTAATTCTCTCTCCATATTGCCTGACTGGACCCTTTGGCCATTAAAGATAACATGAAAATAAGCAATGTATATTCAACACCACTTTAAGCAGCTGATGACCTCTTGTGAGCGAGCTGAAATGAAAAGAAGGAAATGCCATTGTCCATCAATATTTGGTAAATGAATCACGAGGCGTGTCCGTCTGTCTATCACTGTTGTTATTTTCTTCATTTCAGCAGGTGTGTTTACTTAAATCACTTTATTCATGAGCTGTGGTCGGCTCCCGCGGTCAGGTTAATAATCGAATAGTGGAAATTAGGTATCACAGTACCCTCAGTAGTCACCTACAAAACCAGTGATGTCTTTTGAATACTCGGGGCAGAAATAAGAACATGTCCTCCGTGAGTCTGTCTGAATGCATACAAATCCAATGTAGGTATTTGTTTAAGTGGTACATCCACTTCATTAAGGAGCTATGTGTGTCTGTCCCTGGCTTCCTGGGTCTGTCTGGAAATTTGCATTTGGTTGGTTTTCACAACCAAGTGTCACTGTTGCGCAGCCTAACACACAGGCACGCACGCACGCACACATGCACGCACGCACGCACGCACGCACGCACATATATATTAATCTTATTATCTGAGTTAGTTCTTTGGAACGAGGGAAGGTAATTTTACATGGGTGGCTACTACTACTTCTTCATGAAAAAAATAGTAAGCAATAGTAAGCGAAATGTTGATTTTATTCAGCAAAAGTGAAATGAGCTAAAAACCTTTTTGGGGCAATTTAGTAAGATTTATTTTATTTGTATTTATGTATTTATTTTCTATTTGGATACATGTATTGGATAAAGCTGGCATTTGCTTCTTCTAGGAATGTGTTTTCCCCTTCAATACTCCCAACATCATTTCAAATGATATTTCCGCATTTGTGGCTTGATCAAAGTGTCTTCAGTATAGAGCTTTTCCGCTCCCCTACACAAAAATCAAATCTCCCACGATGTGGAATTTCTGCAGAATCATCATCTTACTCCCACCTCTGGTAGTTGTCAATGTTGTGTTACATTTGGACAGCTGTATCCTTTGAATAAATTAGGTTGTATAGTGTGGCAGTGGTCTCAGTGCATAGGCAAGTTTAGGGGGGTGCCAAGGGGGTGCCAAGGGGGAAAAAAAAAATCAATCAAAAAATCTGTCAAATGTAACTTCATACTCATTTATACTAATTTATAGTTTTAATTTCATTCGTGGTTTGTAATGAACAGTTTTATGATGATGAACATTATATGATAGACATTGACATGACTCACATGCTGATTGGCTAAAGTATGCTCCAAAATGAGTAAATAAATTGTATAGTGTCTAGAAAAGTATGTACTTGTAATATATAT
>OOFJ01134208.1:0-19092 GCA_900323375.1 Benthosema glaciale | reverse complement strand
GGTAGACCATAGCATTTCATGTAAACATAGCACTGTTAGTATATATTTATTTATGCATAGTGTATAATTAGCCTGTATAGACGTTCTTAGCTTATGTTTGATTCACATTAACTACCTTGTATGTATATGATGTGTATTACCATGCTTTTATTTTGTTCATGCTTCTGTAAATCGCTCTGGATTAAGAGCGTCTGCTTAAAATGCCTAAATTGTAAATTGTCACCAAGTATAAACCAGGCTTTACATAGGTGAGCCTCACTGTCCTAATAACCTAACCTCGCGTCACCAGGCTTTCCACCAAAAAAGGAAGCCTGGTCTGTGTTCCAAAATCACTGTATGATCCGGCCTGGAGCGGATGGTAATTTTACCATCCGCTACCTCACATTGTAGTCAATGTAGGCAGGAAACCACAAGGCGGAATAAGAATTCCGCCATTCACAATACTGATTCCTCCTTGTGGTTTCCTGCCTACATTGACTACAACGTGACGTATTTTACCTGTGGTTTCCCTTTTCAAAGATGGACACATATCGTTATGTTCTTTAATGCAATCCAGAGTAACTGCGATGCACATCATCACACCTCTCTCCCTCAATTGCTGACATTTTTCACTGTAAAAAAAAAAAGGTTTAAAAAAAAAGCTTTCTGGGGGAGGAGGACCCCATACGGGCAGTGCATGCAACCATGATAATGAATGGTTATTATTATTACGTAGTACGTACACAGTCACCGACTCACATTGGCTTCAACAATCAAATCAATTGCTGTAGGCCTACTTTTTTGGAACACAGGACATTTAATCTAATCGGTCCCCCATGCAGACCTAACCTGCAGGTTAGGTCTGCATGGGGGACCGATTAGATTAAATGTCCTACCGCTGGTGGAGCCGAGCCATGGCTCCACCAGCGGTATTGATTAATAATGAAACATTTGTACAGTACTTATATTTAAATTGAAGATTTTACTTAGTCAACTCGTAGCGCAAATGACGTACTTTGGTATTTGTTGATTCTGACATTTCATGCCAGAACAACAAATACGTCTACGAGAGTGCAACATTTGCGCTAGTCAACTCTGTAGAGTGTAGACTATAGCTCCTTAAAAAGGAACCATTAGGTTTTATGTTTACATAAAGTCCAAATGTAAACATAATACCTAATAGTTCCTTTTTAAAGGAGCTAAGTGTAGACTATAGTGTGTGTAGAGAGTAAAATGTGTACCCTAGCTCTGGCCCAGCTATGTAACCAATTACTCCTATGGGCTCAACATTACATTAATGTAATATATATCGTTTTTAGTTGAATTAAATATTAGCTCTTGACGTCCTTCTAACACTATGGACCGCAGAGGCTGAGCCAGTTAAATATAATACACAAACGTTTGGCATGCATGATTTATGTATTAACGAAATTTACCAACTGTAGTTAATCCACAACAATCAAATGGTTTGTTGCCAGTTGTTTGTCCAGTTCTGTTCTCAGGGTTCCTCTGAGAGCGGCCGTCAGCCACGGCAATATAAAGAAGCTTGAATTACACTAATTTGTTATTTTAGAAAAGGTATTGGAGTGTTCTGTTCGTGCAATTGTTTTGTTCCTTTTAAATAAGGTATATTTTCACTTGTTTATGTATGAACTCCGTACATAAAAACAAAATGGCTGCGCCCAGTGGGCGCGGCCATTTTGTGAGTCTCAAGCATTGAACGTCACTGCACCAAAGCCCGCCCCGTGGTCCCGATTGGCGCGCACAATTCCTTTGCGGGGAAAATGGGCGTAATTTTTCAACAGCTGGCAGAAAAAAATATTTATTTTTTCAACAGCTGATTCGGACTAATATAGCACACACACTGCGCGGTAAAAGAAAAAATATATATATATTTTTCCAACAGCTGATTCGGTCTGTAGGTACATTTCACATGAAAGCACAACTGAACTCAATGCAAAGACTGTTACTGTAGACGACACACAGATAAAGCATTATACAATGTTTACCACAGGGTCCACCATTTTCAATTCAGTGTGTGTGTGTGTGTGTGTGTGTGTGTGTGTGTGTGTGTGTGTGTGTGTGTGTGTGTGTGTGTGTGTGTGTGTGTGTGTGTGTGTCTGCGCGCGTGCGTGCGTGCGTGCGTGTTTGCACTTGAATTGAATTGAATTGTGTGCGTCCAGTTTGCACGGAATTCAGATTAACAGTAGGCTACACTCACCCTGCCAGATGCCTCGAGAAACTCTTTGGAATTCGGGCCCATTGATCATGATCCTCATCCTAGTAACTAAAGAGAATCCAGAAGCTCCAGTGCTTTCTTCAGAACACTGAGAACAGTGCTGCTCGGATCCTGATGAAAGTGCAGAAATATGATGGTACACTACCTACACCCATAAATTATACTCCGTCTCACTCTCCAATAACTCCATTGGCATTCGCTTCGCTAACCTGGCTTCCCTTCCCGTCTGTTACACTTACAGTACAAGCCAAGGTCGGTCTCCCACTCTCGCTCCTTCCTGACCTTACCTATCACTGTTTGTGGAGACCGCAGAGTGCATGCATCCACAAAGCCCCTCCTCCGAGTGCTATAAGGAACTCACACAAATTCACTTGTGTGAGTGACAAGGATTTTCTAATGTAACCTAGCTGGAATAATCTGAATGCAATGTGTTGTGATGGAGATCTTGTAGCTCCCCATTAGGGACACCTTATGTTTAGTGACATAACTCCATGAGTAGGAATACATGTTTGTAAATAATATTTGCAGTTATATTTATTTTCTCCATGTTGGAATTTATTTTACAGTGTTACTATAATCCATGATGTAGTATTCTTTATTATACTTTCAATATAGTGCAAGTTATTATTAGCAGTAGTAGTATCACTAGTATTATACTGTATTCTTTTGAATATATTTTTGGGGGCATTTTCTGCCTTCATTGAGAACTATACATTGGAAGACAGTAAAATAATTAAATGTATACAGTACTTTGTAGGCTGTCAAACTGTGGTGGTGGTGGACATAACATGGTGCCAGAGAGGCACCATAGAAAAATGTAATGGGGTCCTTAGCTCACAATGTTTTCAAATGGGGTTCATGGTTGTGGCCAAATACATAATTATATTGATTTGGAGACAGAGTCATAACATTAGGGCTTTGCTTTAGTGGCAGTGAAGGAAGCAAACAAAAGCAGAGGCATGAAGAAAAACACGATGCCTGGTTATTATTAAAGGCACTTAAAGCTTACATTTTATAGTGTTGCTTTTCTATAATCAGTTATAGGGCCCCCCTATTACAAACACTATCAATGATTACTATGGGGGTAAAGAGCTATTTTATTTTGAACACACGCACGCATGCGCACACACACACACACACACACACACACACACACACACACACACACACACACTATACCACTTATCCTATGGATTGATTGATTGATTGATTGATTGATTGATTGATTGCCTACACTGGTGGGGTCTCTCTTGGGGTCCCTCGACACGTTTCATTTTCCTTGAATGCTTGCAGCCAGCTGGACTCAATTGTCCCAATAACTGTCTAAAATAGCAAGACAGCTTAACCTATGATTTTATAAAATTAACTAATTAAATCATTTTTTTAGATAATATAGCCAATCTAACATATTCATGGGAGCCTATGGACCCACAGTGAAGAAACTAGTATAAACTGGGGAGGGGTTATTATTGACTTAATTACTGTTGCAGCCATGATCCTTTGAAGTCCTTTTTGCACTTTAATTGCCACATTCTCTCCCCCCTCCCAGAAGTTTCTGTAATATTAAAGTGCATGGCTATTATTCCATAATCTACTACCATTTAGGACTTCTTGACAATGAATCAATGTGACAATTTTCTTCCCAAATCAAATGCTCTTGAAATGCACATGACCTCACCTCCCACCCACACACACACACACACACACACTTTTTTTTTAGCAAGCCACGCCCCTTTGCCTAAAAAAGTTGGAAGCAGAAAGTGAACTGTAATCCGATGTGATTGTGAGTGAGCACACTCGGCACAGTAGACTGAGCAGGTCGTGGCGTGTATGGTGGTGCATGGTAGCCGTGCAAGGTTAGTTACATTTCTTGATCACAATTGCAAAATATTCATGGGCATTTCTGTAGCACTGTTATCATTACGTTGATAAAGGTTATATGCATGAGGCAGCCATCACTGAATGGCGGCTAAACTGCTGCAGGTAACATAATAAATTGTTTACCTTTTCTCAGATGGCTTCCCCCAGGTCCATAATGTACAACCTACTTGAAAGTCACAGACTGGAGTCTTATTACAACAAATTCATTCAGTTCGGTGTGAAAGACGAACGAGATTTCATTGATGGTGTAGCTGATGAAGATTTAGACAACATGGGTAATATTGTGTGTGTGTGTGTGTGTGCGTGTGTGTGCACGCGCGCGAATGCATGTGAATTTGTAGCCTTGGATCAAGACTGATTGAAAACTTTTAACAGTTAGAATAAGCACATTAAGTTCAAGAAAGAAAGAATTTAAGAAAGCACTACATGCTTCCATTGGGTCCTCCATTTTCAATTCATCAGATTGCCATATAATTCTTTTTAAAAGAAATCTATGATATCTCCATAATAATTAAGGAGTGACACAAAATTCAATAACATTCTTGATCCAAGTTAGTGAATTTGTACATACACTAAATTAAAAATGTCAATATGACTGTCATGACAAGTTAAACAATGCATATCAGAAAGTGGAACAGCAACTGCTTTTGCATATTTGTGACTTTTACAATTTAAATGGATATGTCCAGGCTTTACCCAAGTGGAGAAGAATCGTTTCTATAAAATGAGAGATGAAATTGGAAGAATCAGAGCCCCGGTTAAAACATCTTGGGAGTCATTTTGCATCCACTACAGATACCCCCTTTGTCACAAACCAAAATGTATAAGGGGTGAGTAAATGAAGCCCATTATTAATATATTCTTTCTAGTGTGTGTGTGTGTGTGTGTGTGTGTGTGTGTGTGAGTGTGAGAGAGCTATATACAGTATATATCCTAATCCTATGACAGCAGTGCAGTCACCGTAATGTTCATATTTTTCACCACCTAGTCTGTATTTTCTCTTGTAGTAATTGTTTTGGCGTAGAGGCTTTATAGAATATCATTACTGTATGTGTGTGAGTGATGTTACAGTTATATTTGCTGTGGAAAATGCCCTCAAGTTAGTGTGGTTATAATTTCTACTTAGATATGGACCCTGCACAAAACACAGTTGAAGATCTGATGTTGAGGATCTGCCACCTTGAAAATGTTGGGAATTCAAAAGGTGTCTGCCTATACACAGTTGATGGAATGCCATTGACTGATGAGCCTTTCTTCAACACATGTAAGACATGCCTGACCTGCCATTGAATAACTAATATTGCACAATATAACACAATTCAACATCATGTTTGACCAACATCACAACTTTGGACAACATTTTATCAAAAGCAAAAAGTGTAAAAACAGCTCCATGTTATGATATGTGTCTGGAATGGACAAATGGATTATGTATTGATGAGTAATTGTGTTCACAGCAAACGTGCTAATTTCTGTCAATCAACGTTTCTAATCTACAGGGTCTTTAAAAGACAGACACATTGAAAATGGAGCAGAGTTGTATGCAATATTTACACCAAAGCAGAACCTAAAGCAATCCCCTGCAATGCAAAGGCAAGAAGTCTTGGGAGGAGGAGAAGATACTGTCCGATGCCACGTGATGTTGAAGGTGAGCTGAATGATTTAATGGTGATGAAGCCCTATAGACGCCTTAACAGACAACGACGTCACACTGATAAACACCACTATGCGCGCACAAAGTGGCTGCAGAAGAACCCTGCCTCTCATAACATTCAATGGAAAAGTTCTCACTGCACTCACATGTAAAAGAATCCACCATCAAACTTCCAGATGCTGTTTTTCTCCCAGTGTGCAGGAAGAATGATTAGGATTTTTATTGTGATCTCTCGCCCTTGAAATATATAATCCTTGGTTTCTGTAGTATTTGAACAATAATACCAATTCAAAACAGTTGTCCTCAAAACCACACCTCCAGTCGCTGTCATAAGAACGGGAGGTGCGCTCATGATCATGGCAGCAGAGCCTGTTGGCAGAGCCTGATGGTGTTGCGCACCCAGACCTCTAAACTCACAACAGTCACGTCCGCAACGCAAGCTTATATACAGTATTGGCTGTTCTCTGTGTGCAATACTGTTGCACAATGAAGTATAAATGTCTCCTAGGGTGCTCCTCACTAGCCAACACACAAGAGGAGGTTGAATGGACTGAAACCAGCGCTCCCCAAAACAACAGGTTTGGAGATCTGTTGGGAATTGATTACATGAAAACAGTCACCCATGCATCCAATCCCAATGTTTGTAAACAAATAATTGGTCTATTGCAAGTGTTTTTCACCAGGTGGAGATCTCCCTCTCACCATCCCTGCCTCCATGTGTGCAACTGTGCATGCCAATATGCTTGATGCCACTATTTGTCTGTGTGGATTCCTGTATAACATTGTTAATAGTAGCCTGGCCCAGCCAGCGTGCTTACTGGTATAGAGGGGCGGGTAGCGCATGGAGCTTGAAGCTACCCGCCCCTGCCCCCCTGGTAGAAAACAGTGGAGAATACTGCCGTCTCCATATTTTGAGCGACGCTCCTCTGCACTGTAGTTCACTCCCACTCCTAGACCAGGAAATGTGTCTCGTTCCCCCAGGCTTTCATTTTCTGAGCCGAATGCGAACGAAAATAAAAGCCTGGGGACCGAGGCTATTGTTATTGTCGTGTGTGGTGGGAACAGCTCTACTCTTAATACATTGCATTTCTTCTTAGGGAAAGTTTGAGATAAAAGTGGACTTGGCAACTGACACAATGAACTACATGAGACTCAAGCTTGCAAATGAAAGTGGAATTCCAACTCATGTTCTCCATTACAGGTAATAAACACCTCCAGTAGGTAGTAAAGCATGGAAACACACTTGTCAGTTAAATGAATAGGCACGTTAACACTAACCAAATCCTATGACTCATTAAAACAACTAGAACAGTGCCCGTTGGGGGGGTGTGATCAATTCGCTCTTTTTTGTTCCCTTCTTTTTTTACAGTGGTGATCATACTGGTGGAGAGACCCTGCAAAGTTGTGGCGTCTCTGAGGAGTCAACAGTGTACTTTTCTTTGTCCACGTTTCGTAAAGCGACTCCAGGCGCCAATGAAGTCTTCACGAATGGTGTCGTACCATCAGTCCAGCAAACACAGAAAGGACTGAGTGTGTTCTTCTCCTCACTTTATGCGATTGTAAGGATACCTTTTTGATTATATTTTGCATCATATACTGTATTGTTTTTTTGTTTTTTTTACATTGGGTTGGAAGTAGCTTGTATGCCCCGATCACGTTTTTTTTTGCTTCCTGATCCGATTCAGATCATTTGATTTTGAGTATCTGCCGATTCCGATTTTTCCCCGATCCAATATTTTTATTTTTAGAACACTTATGCCATATCACAATAGTACAATATCCAGTCTAATATCATGATATGGATATAATATTGATACTAGCGATGTCCTGGTCACATTTCTTTGCTCCTGACCCGCTTCCGATCATTTTAAAATGTCAGAAATCGACCCCGATTGCCGATCACGTGACATTCAGAGTCTGATTGTGACATTCTGTTTTCTGTCTGTTTTAACCACCTTGTATTCTATAAAGCTCATGTTTATTTTATTTTAGAAAAGCAAAGACTCGGGAGAACGTTTCAAGAAAGTGGTTGCATACATACGAAGACTCACAGGATGCAACCCTCTGGCTCAAAGTCTGTACCAGTTGATCTGCAGGAATGAGGTGGTCTCCAGGACTCAGGAGGTAAACCGTATGAGACGGTACATAATCTTGCAATGTTAAATGATTCATTATACTTTTTGTTGGTATAAGTCTTATATTTCTTTTCCCCCATTTTAGATAGCCATCGTTGAAGCCTTGTACACACTCTTTAGAGAACTTTTGCCAAGACTGGGGGAAAATAGAGGCGCAAAGACCATTGAGGATCTTGATGTCTTTGAGAATTCAACATTCTGCTGGGCCTATCTTATCTCTGAAGCAGAGGTATGTTCATGTTTAGCAGTATTTCTATTAAGGTAAAGCGGAACTGTTTTCCCCAGAATAAATGTGTAAATCAGACAGCTGCATGAAAGTCAGATTTGATCCTGTTTGGTTAATTTACTTTACCATGACAGGGCTATTGTTAGAGTTATGTTTGTGTGTCTTTTCTGTTTGTCCACAGCTAATCTCAAACTACAATGTCTGTTTAACACCAAACACATGACATACATACACTATGACCACACTTTTACATGCACACAGTTGATTCAGTTATGGTTAGTCATAAAGGATATGCAACCACTGTATCTAATGCGACAAGTCGGCTATCACTGACTACACATCCTATGATGCGAACGCATGTACTATATATATATATACGCATGCATGCACTATGCACTGCATGCACACAGGACGAGCAGAGAGGAGGAGAGACAGTTTTTGACGTTACGGTGTCAGCGTAAATACTAAATAGTACTATTGAGACATGCTTTTATTATTGGGATATGCTTCTTCCACTTGAGCACCCCTTTCATGTTTATTTTAGCTGATTTGTGTAGTTTATTACTGTACATAAATAACTGCATGTCTGGGAATATAGACTTATTATTTTGAACCCACTCCTATAGCAGTGTGAATGTATTCCAAGTCAAATCTTTACTCTCGTGTTCCATCAGAAAGACACATCAGAACATGAGAACTATGCACCAATCCGCCTGAGTTCACATGAAGGCGTACGTTTCATTGACCCCGTCAGAGTACCTGGAGTAGCAGATGTCTTTGAACGATCATATGTTCTCCAGAAAATCCAAGGTAAATGCAACTCTTACATAACACTGTTAATGAGACAATGTAGAAAGCCTTCATGTGTTGGCTTTGTACCGATGGCCAAAGTGTCCTGATATATAAGACTAGACATGCTAAGACATTAATTGAAATTGGCAAAAAAGAAAATGTAAGCATATATAATAAATAATACAAATGAAGCGATTCATTATGCTATTAAAGATTCATTTCAATTATATTTTGTTTAGATGGAGAGAAACTTCCAAACTGCAGTGAGGCTAACTTGAGAGAAACGTCACTCAGGAGAGCAACTGACATTGAGAAGATTTTACTCAGTTTGCCTCCATTCATCAGAACATATCAACTTTGGATTAACCCTGAAAGCACCCCAAAAGCAGCCCAAAGGAAACGACAAAAAGGACAACACTTGTGCAATAGGTGCGTTCATACTTGGATAGTTAAGAGTGGCAGGATTACAAACAAAGTCAATGGAAAATCGAGAAGTTGTGCCCTGTGCATCAGTATACTTAGTTCATTTCTAGTAACCATTGATGTGGAATTCCAGCTTTCAGATTGATATCAAGAAGACCTTTGGCAGTATGGCAGAAGGGATAAAACCGTTCCATCATCTGATGGTGACTCCACCACTACTTCTGAAGGATGTTGGACTGGATGGGCCACGACTGGTTCTACTTACTGAAGGTAACTGTTTTCAAATGAAGAGGTCATATGTCACGAGAGCATTAATACAGTGTACTATCATCATAATCATACAAATGATCATTATAATATATATCAGTGTACACAATATATATGTACAGTAGTCATTTATATTACACTTTATAGTTTAGTCTGATAGTTTTAAGTCAACATATTAAATTGTACATGCATTTAATTGTAGCCATAAGGAACTGTTTTAAGATGTTTTTGTTTTTCCCGTGGTAGATGAACTTGGCGTTTATGTGGGTAAAGACAAAGCAGCCCCTGAGATGATCAAAGTGTTTAGCTGTCTAAGTGGCAAATACAAAACTGTAGATGTCAACGTACTGGCAGCCAAGTGAGTATTTCTTTCCTCTGCCTCTCAGATTAAGAGTATTAGGTGTGTGTGGGCAGCTGAATATTGTGTGTGTGTGTGTGTGCGCAACACACACACACTGTACTTTTGAGTACAGTTTATCGTTTATAGTCTAGTCTATAGTCACTGACTAGACTTGGCTTACACCCACACCGCCAGAGAAAGGCAGGGCACAGGACATGCAGACGCTGCCTGCATATTTATATAAAGGACTTTCATTTATGGCCTATGGCGTCTTATGAGCGCGAACACTGAAATATATTTAACTGTTGTTTTGTAATTAACTGTTGTTTTGTAATTGATGTTCCTCCGGCCCCACACATGTAAAGCGTCTTTGAGTATCATGAAAAGCGCTATATAAGTCCCAGATAGTATTATTATTATGATCATGCTGAAACCTTGTACCAACTTTAGTCTAATTGCCCTTGTGGAGTACAGAGCACAAGCACCTCTCTGGTTTACTACGTTTTCTTCTTTTTGTTTTGCCTTTTGTCATACAAAGAACTGGAGATGGCAGAGGAGAATCAGGAGATGCATTTGTCACAAGCAGGACTCCAAAAGAGGCGATTCTGGTAATGTTTATATCTTCTCAAAATAATACGTGGGTCTGGTGATGTTAAGAATTATATATTCTTTTATTTCATCTGTGTTGCTCATTCACCAATTGCATGACGATTGATATACCTTTGACATTTTGCCAGTGTTTGAGTCACTGATAGGGTCAAGTACCATATCAAAAATAATGTATTGTAGTAGACAGTATTTGTAATTGTAATGTTCCTATTTTTACTGGGATATGGGAAACGCATATGGCCATCTGCCCGTCTACAAATTGACTACCTACAAAACACGTTTTAAATTAGAATTATTTCTAACGGCATACTTTGTTTGTTATACATTGCATTATGTCCATAATTATTTTCATCCCATTTATATTAGGTACTTGTGGATGCAAGCAGCTCTATGACTTGGAACTGTTATGGAAGTGTGGATATCAAGAAGATTGATGCCGTCAAAGTGCTCTTTGATAACTTTGCCACACGGACCATGGCTTATGATTTCCATCATGTAATAGGCCTTGTGACGTTCGACTGTCAAGTGAAAACCCTCCACACATTCACAGAAACTCTGGAAAAGTTCAAGGTAATTATCATATATGCTGCTTCTTAATGTCAGTGTTATTATGGCACATTAACAGTATGGTGTAATAGGCTGCCATTACTATCGGCAGTGACAAGGGATTGCAGTATGCAGAGTGAATCTACAGCGATTCAGTTGACGGGAATTAAAACATTTTTATAGGATCACATTCACAGTCTTCAAACAATGGGAGGCACCAGACTCTATGATGCTCTACAACACGGAGTATCTGAGTTGGAAAACGTCAAGATGAAGTTCAGAGATTGCAGACTTCGCATCATTTGTCTTACAGATGGACATGATCGAGGGTAAATGTATTGTAACAGCATGTCAGTAGTTCTAACATTGTTAGTATTGAGAAACAATTGCAATGTTGCCTGTGATGTTTTTACTGGGATGTGGGAATTCTATGACGTGATCATCTGCCCATAGATCATACACCCAGCCAGTTGACGTTGCTGCCAAGCTGATAAACGCCAACATTATTGTGGATGCAATCCTTCTTGGAGACGTGGACAATAACATGTTGCATGGAATTAGTAATGCAACAGGTACCAAGCATTTTAACACTTGTAATTATAATTATGTGTAGAACTACTGGAGCCTATCTCACATCCGAATGCATGTGGTTTCAGGCGGTTGCTGTTTCAAGCCAGAGACGAGCATCGACGGCCTGAAGCTGTTTGAGATTGAGACGGTTCTTTCCCTGGAGATGAGGAAACCCAAAGTCAAACTCCATCCATCTACCCTCACTGAGGTTTGTTACTCTACTAGTAAGAGTGGGGTGGGGTGGTGGGCTATCAATCTCAAAATATAGAGGTAACCAGTAACCTGTTTTCAGAAAACCTACATACATGGCACTGGCTACCGGTATCTATGACTCACTAATGACTTGTTCCAAGTCTATGAATTGACTATTATGTTTCAGCTCAGTAGCAATCGGATTGAATTTGGAACATTGTTTGACAACATTATGTGAAAATGATAGAGAAAATGTTCCAGTAACTTTACTAACTTCAAGTGATTGAACTTGGTGGCTTATCACATTCTAATGATGCTATTGATTATCCTTTACAGAGTGTTTTAACGAGCCTCTTATACATGGGTCGTGGGTATGATGAATTCCCAGAAGCTTCATTGCCAAAGGAGTTGAAGAAAAAGGCAACAGTGACAGAGAAGTAAATAATGGAATAAATAATGTGAAATAAATTGATCTACATATAAACTACATTTTGGCAAATATGAAAGTTAGAAAAGCTTATGTTTTCTTACAGATATAAAAGAAAATGCCATTGACAATTTATTAACAAAGTTTTTAAATTTTCTTTTTCATGTAGTGCTCTGAAAAAAAAGAGTGGGCGTTTCATGGAGAAGGACAAACGCATCATGGAGGAGTTAAAGAGTCTGCATTGTGACCCCCATCCATATGTCTCCATCTTTCCATCAGAGTCGGACATCAGTAAGTGGCCACAATATTCTTTCATGTAAGTTTGTGTGTGTGCGTAATATAGTTTTACACAAGATTAGGAGGACCTGTGGTTCATATGCAACTCATTCATTGAGAGAAACCAGCTTGTTTTGAACACTGACCCCAGTACCATGAGTAACTACTGTAGTACAACAATCGCAGACAAGTTGGAAGTGCCACAACACATACAAGGCTTTGCATATTTATTTTATAATTAAACCCCCGGGCAGCAGTGGCTCAGGGGTGGAGTGGCCATTGGAGCGCCTGAATGGCAACCGTGAGGTTCCTAGTTCGAACCCGGGCTCCCCCAGAGTTGTTGTCGAAGTGTCCTTGCAGTCAAGACTCTGAACCCCTAATTGCTCCTGATGTGCATTTTGGTACCTTGCACGGTTTACTCCCGTCACCTGTCTATGAATGTGTGTGTGAATGGGTGAATGTTCTGAACAATCTATGTAAAGTACTATTATGTTATATGCACTATATCTTTATAAATTCACCAATTACCCTTAACCCTAGCCCTTAGATAGTCGATGCAAGACCTCCTCAATTTCCCAATATAATATATTGAGGAAGTCCTGCATTGACCATCTATCAATATATGATACTGATAACATTTCAGCCTTCTGGAAGATGGCCATGGAAGGTCCTCCTGACACGCCGTATGAGAATGGAGTCTTTGAGCTCTACTGCCAGTTTGGTCCTGACTATCCTGTGAAACCTCCTCTGGTCCGCTTCGTCACACGTGTATCCTCATTATTACATCAGTCATGAATGCACACTGCTATTATATTGAAAGTACAGTAATACACTTGTTTGTTAATATTGATAGCATTATGACAAAGGCTTACAATGTTTAAAATAATGCAACAGAACTTGACACACATCAATCAATCTTTCTTAACATAAGCAAAGATACATCACTGCAACATAAACAGCGTGGGCCGAATCTGCCACAATATATTTGATCGTAACTACAACGCTCAAATCACCATGAGAGAAATCCTGGATGCCGTATATGGACTGCTCATCGCCCCCGAGCCTGAAGACCCCTTGGACAGGTTGTTTTTAAGACTTTGATTTGAAACTAAATGGAATCAGAACCAATGGATGTTCCTTCAAGCCACATTTCCATTACATCACCTCAAAATGTTTTGACGTGTACAATTTGGCAAGGCTTAGGCAAGTTTATGTGTATAACACATGTCATACACATAAATTGACGGTGCTTTTGCGACTGCATATGGCATAAAAAGACAAATTCCCCCGGCCGAGTCATACCAAAGACTCTAAAAATGGGACCCCTCCCTGCTTGGCACTCAGCATCAAGGGTTGATTGGGGCCCCAGGCTAACTGCCTGGGCACTAGAGCTGCCGGTCTGGCAGCGCGTCGCGTGTTCGAGTCCCGTTCATGACAAACATTTCTGCATGTCTCTCCCTGTCTCTCTCTCCCTCTTTCCTGTCCCTCTTCACTTGTATCTATCAATAAAGGCAAAAAGGCCAAAAACAAATCTTTAAAAAAATAAATAAAAGTGTCTTTAATTAAAATAAATGCGTCTTTCTTTCCCTTTGGAAGCGTTTTGGCGGAGGACTTCTTGACCAGCCGTGATAGATACGATCAAGCAGCCAGGGAGAATACAGAAAAGAATGCAGGGAGTTCAATCGATGACGTGGAGAAGGTGAACAAGTCATTCCTTTTAGTGAAACTCATGATGGTTTATAACTTGTATGTTGTTTGGTCATTGAACAACTTCCCTACTAAAATTAACATTTGTTACCAACATTTTCATTCTGCTCTCTTATACATTGAAAGAAACTGGTGGGTCAAAGTCGTCGTGCTCCATTCATACCCCGACATCTGATCTGTCCTCTGACCAAGAAGATGTTTGTGGATCCTGTGAAAACAAGAGATGGAGAGATATACGAACGAAAGGCCATCGAGAAACACCTCAAACAGTAAGCCACCCCCACCCCCCTCATTTCTCTTTTGCAGGATTGTCTCACATTCTTAGTTATTGAACATGCTTTTTTTTTTCTTCAGGAATGGAAGTTATGATCCCATTGCTGGCAAAAGCCGTCTTCTCAGAAGAACTGACCTGAAACCAGACCAAGCCATGAGGAGAATGGCAAAGGAGCACCGTTCCGGACAAATTGGAACCTAAAACTAGCTCTTTGCCACTCGCCCCACACACGTCCAATTGGTTTGAGCATAGATATATAAATAATAGAGACGGCACTCGGCACTGGATGTGAGGGGAATCCCTGTGCCGTCTCTATTATCTATACATCTATGCTCAAACCGAGTGGAAGTGTGTAGGGCCAGTGGCGAGGAGCTGGTTTCAAAAAGGGGGTAAATGTCTAGAAGAAGAGTGGTGGATTTTGGTTAGGCCAAACACTGGATAGTGTTAATATAAGAGTGTTGGGATATTCATCTCAAGCAGGTTTGAACTTGATCTGCTTTGGAAAATACATTTACAGAATTGTTCTGATCAAAGATTTCCTGGAATTAATGCTGTTTGTTTGTTATATTTCTTTGTCCTGTTCAAAGGTTTCCTGGAATGAATGCTGTTGTAAGATAATGCTGTTTGTTAAAGATTATTTCTTTGGTCATCAGTTCATGATTCTTGTTATGGTTACGTTAAAATGATGTCAAGATAATGGCTTACACTTTCAGTTTTATTGATTTTGCATCTACACTTATACAGTGCACATTATTGGCATCAGGGCAGGCATGTAAAACTGTTATTACACAAGATAATTTTACATTATTTGATTGTTATGTTATTGTATAGTGTATACATTACCTTTTTTTTTCTTCCTCTCAATGTTATGGCTAACATTTGTTCAATTATGTGTAAAACCATGACAAGAAATAATTGTTTTCATGTTCTGTAAGGCTGGAACATCAAAGGTTCCTCCATATTTGGGTCAAAAATAAAACGGATTAGCATCTCAGTTCTGTCTGTTATTCTACATTCTGAAACTAATTTATTTCATGTGAAATGTGTTTTTTCACTTGAAAGTGAAATGATTACTACCTCGTTAAAAATCTAATTACTGTAGGAGGATACCCCTAGAACACATTTGGTATATGGCCAATATAATGTTGGGCATACATAGCCTATAATATAGGATAATATAGAAATTATCTCTTGGTTTATTAAGACCACCAGACCCCTTTATGGGATAACCCTAACATTCATATCCAACAGCTGATGGAACCAGGTCCAGGATATGATCCACCCATACACTAATTCCAACATGGTTAATATGGTTCCATTTACTCTGGTCATGCACTTTGTAAGTTGCAGAATGTGTAAGCCTTGCCGAGCCATGAGGCCCATAAGGACAGGAGCCTATCCTGTTTCTGTAGCGTGAGGCAGCTTGATGCAGTAAAGTACACCCCCTGGACATGACGCTATAGTATAATTTCAAACATAATTCGAAAAATATTATACCGGTAAGTAGCAGATCTGCAAGCTCGTAACTTGTGGCATTGTGAGCTTGTACTGTAGAGCGTCTATTTTATTTGTATAGCTTTACTATTAAGAGGACTTCTCTTCTGTGATGACTTTCCCTCTGAATGTCATGCAATACCTCTTGTCGACCAGTAGGTGTCCTACCTACCCCACCACCATGTTGCAGTAGAAGAGCTGCTACAATCACCAGTGTGTTATTGTATTGACATACTAGATTCAATTAGATTTATTTAAGTTTTATTCATTCATAACATGGTACAACATAATATGGTACATTTTAATTTAAATCCTGAAAAGTAACAGTTTCCACCCGACAGTGAGGAGATCATTGGCTCAGGTAGCAGGAGTCTGACCAAACAATACACTGTACATTATATAGGTTGTAATGTGACTAATGTACTTCTGGGGTCATTTTCACTTCCGTGCTTTTGTGTTCACCCAAGACAGAGTTTTAGTTTTTAAAGTTGCTTGATTCAACATTTGGTCATTTCGACTAGAGTGTTATTACGGTACATTGATTTTGACACACTGGAGAAAAGAAAGTGGAGGGCGTCCTACATTTAAACATTGGCTAAATGAGATGACTAGTACACTTCATCTTGAGAGAATAAGGTATTTCTTGAAAAACAGGGAGACAGTTTTATAAGGTTTGGCTGCACCTCGTCTACTAATAGACAAGATGCCACCGATGTGGTTGACTGACTGTATACCATTTTCTTTTCAGTTGTTTTCCATGAACATTTCATCACCATACTATTATATTCTATAGTATGCAGTGTCACTGACCAGTATGGGTGGGAAGGTTTGAGGGGTTTCTTTCTGTTTCTGTTATTGTCTTTTCTTCTTTCTTTTTTGTGTTTTTTGATAATGTGTGCCATATCATAATGTTTGTGTAACAATGTTCTCAATAAAAAAATATAAAAAAAAAGGGGGGTCAGGGGGTCCCCACCTAAATGATTGCTATTTAGGAACCAAATTGGATTCTATTGTGAAGCTTGGGGTCCCAGAGATTAAAAAACAAAACAAAACATCAAATGGGGGTCTGTGTGTTCTATTGCATATCAGTCTGGGGGTCCTTGACTTGTAAAAAGGTTGATGATAATGGCTCTATATGTCCTCCACCTGCAGCATCTAGCCTGGCATGGACCAGACTAAAATCACTGCGTAGATATTAGTCTGGAACTTCTGTGTTGAGATTTTATTTCCGAGGGGCAGTTCCAAACAGCAAAAAAAAGTCTCACTTTGAATCGTGGGCTCTGATTGGTCCATCACAATTTTGGGCTCAGGGAAATATAATTCAAACTGAGGAGTGCCAGTCTGCCAGACCTAATCTGCCCAGGGACCTTTTTCCTGTAGCAGTTTAGGCTGGTTTCCAGGCTATGCAGCATCTCCTCCATCTCCTGCTCCCAGTTAGTTGCTGTGGTTGTCCTGGTCAGTCACCCTGCTCTGGTACTCTGACAGCTCCTCCTGCAGTGTCCTCTCCCAGTCACTCCTCTGAACAACAAACATATAAAACACATCCATGATCAGCAGAATCATTGAATTTAAATGTAAACTGTACAACATGCGATAAGGCATTACCCTCCTGTGTGTTGCCGTTGGTCCGCTGCACCAGCACCAGTCGAATGCGTCGCTCACGAACTCGGACGCATCTTATCTGGGCTGGTGCAGATGGCCTCTTCCTCCTTTCACACAAGAAACAAAGGGTAACTTTTAGGGCAGGGTGACACGGACTAAAATGTTTTGCCCGGCATTTACGGAGTCCAAACATTGATTTTCAATACATCTCCATATGCAGATATGCTGTTTGGAAAATCCTGGCGAAGCAGAAAATTGGAATTCCAGCCCGCCGTCTCGTCCCACGGGCCGATGGTTGGGAAAGGCCTATAACCTATAGGTCTTTCACTACCAAAGCCTACTTATAGGGGAGGGGCACATAGGCTGATCAAATAAAAAATAAATATAATTTTCGCTGTGCTCTAATAAACCGTAATGTTATTCTCACCATGCTGCGATTGAGAAGAACCAGGGTGTTGTGGACCTTTCCGATTCGCTCGACCAACGCCTGGACATCTGAGGGGGGCGCCGGGTGTGTTAGGAACATTTGTGATCACCAACAGACGATTCCAGGGTACATTCTGCAAGACATTCCATCATCAATTAACCACATGAACCCTGGCATCCCTATTGTGGGCATGCCATGACATGGTTAATCAAATTATACAAGAGATTACTTTCCCTTATAGTGTGATAATAGGGACTTTAAGCAACAACTGTTTTCAGGACGGCTCCGCTTGGCGGAAGTACGGCGACTATGACGCAATCGCCGTAGCTGTCAAAATCGTTAAGCAAACAGTCGCCGGTTCCCATGGTGACGACGCATCTATGCAGCATGTGTCAAACATCAACACTTTTTTTTTAAACACCCCGTCCCGCCTCAGCTAACTTGCCCATAACCTTCTAAGCTTCTATGCGATGGACATGATCAGCAGTGGAAAGAGGAAGGTGCTGCAGCAATCTGTGTTATTTTAAAACGGTTTTAATTAACGCGGTTAATATGACACATTGTATTCATGGTATTGATTCATTCAGAGCATGGCAACACATTACACAGCATAACAGAGGTGATGGAGCAATCGGTGTAAATGTATGACAGCTATCATTTCAATAAACATGGTTATGACATGGCGTTGCAGACGCTACGTGAAAGTGTAGGTTCTGTCGTAGTAGAAAGGGCTGCGACGGCAAGCAGGTTTATCTATCGAGCACTGATCCATGTCCAGTTGCTGTAGAGGACTGTCGTAGCCGTCGTTGCTTAAAGGATAAGACCACTTTTTTGCGTTTTTTTGTGTAGTTACCTTGCCATGATGTAATTCCAAATGTGGACCAGAAATTAAAAATAAATGTTCCAGTGATTAGAAATTGATAGTTCAAAATATGCTCCTCATTGACTTACATTGTAGACTAAAACGGCTCTCATAGTCACTCTTTTAGTACGTAAACAAACACAAAGTTGATTCAGACACTAGAGCATCAC
>OOFJ01134207.1:0-17826 GCA_900323375.1 Benthosema glaciale | reverse complement strand
CACACACACACGCACACACACACACACACACACACACACACAGCAGGAGACTGTTGTTTACAATGCACACTTCCTGACACTAACAGGGTGTCTGTGTGCATGTGCGTGTGCAGCTGTGCGTGCCTGTAATCTACCGGTCTCGCTACTTGCCTACGGTCTACATGCCAGCAGTGGGATTGGGGAGGAGAAGAGACTTTGACCAGAATAGTCCTTTTTTTCTGCCCAACCAAAAGGGAGGGAGGGAGGGAGGGCTGGGACTCTCTGATTTGAGCTGACCCGACCTCACCTCATACGCGTCGGTTTGTTCTAGGGTTTATCCTTTCTGAGTTTAGGGGTCTTTGGCTCAGAGAGAGAGTGTTAAAAACAACACTGATGATTTTTAACATCAGTGTTGATTGGGGTCCGAGAGATCATAGTGTTATCATGGATATCAGACCGAGGGTCCCTTTGAAAAGTAACGACGGCTGAGTATCATCATCAGCGTAATACTAATAGTAATAACTGACCTCCAGTGTACATGCCAGCCTGGGTCATCGTTGCCTTGAACGGAGAGACCTTGGCTGCCTTCTCCTTCGCCAGCTCCTGGACACTCTTGGTCTTAGGAGGCGCCGCTACGGGAAGGTTGTTGGGCTGGGGAGCTGGAAACAGATTCTTGCCGTCCTGGAAGGCGACGAATGGGGCGCAGAGGGGAAAACAGAAGGAGTGCATGGAAGTGAAGACAATTAGGCCGCAGTAGTCCCTAAAGTGGGGTCCTCCGGGGAGCCCCAGGGGTCCATGAGGGAGCTCCAGGGGGTCCCCAGCTATATGATAGTTAGGGAACGAAATGGACCCTTATGGGTCTGTAACTCAGAGTGTACAAATGGAAGCAAGTGGACCCGTAAGGGTCTCATAGTTAAACTAATATACAATATAAATTGGGGGTCCCAGAGATATAGAAATGTTACTGTTACTATTGTTCTAATTTGAGATACTCTTGTATTTCTATCCTGGTGAATACTTTCTTTACTTTAATATTTATATACTTTCTCGGATTGCTAATTTGCACTGTTTTATCTTGTGATACTCTTGTGATACTATCTATACCTTGTACAAGGTATTTGCTATTTGTGTATTGTCTGTGTGTGTTTTAAAAACATTGCACTTTTGCCCCAAGACAAATTTCCCCTTGTGGGACAATAAAGTATATCTCATCATCTCATCTCATCTCATCTCATAGAGGATTGACGTGGTTAAGCATGTGTTGAGCATACCAGGTAAAGACAGGCCTCGAACTGTACCTGCATTACAATGGATCCCCTGATGACGTGGTCCATGGTTCCATAGTCGAACGCCTCCTTGACGTTGAAGTGAAAGTTCTCCGTGTCGGGGCTGATGGCCCGGATCAGCTTGGTGATGTTGTTGGAGTACAGGGTGCTGGACTGCGTGGGCAAGCGGCTGGGCAGGTCCGTGAAACCGATGTGCGTTACTCCCTACGGCAAGATTACAAAGAAAACGTACTTCATGAAAATGCATTTAGAGATATTTGACTTTACTATGGCTATACTAGTCTCTGGTGACTACACAAAAACAAAAAGGATAAACAATCCTATAGGGATTTGCGGGACTACTGCTGTACTATGAATACAATCTGTTTGATTCTACCAGGATTCAAGGAGTAGGCTAATTACACAATTCTGCTCCACCAGCTGAACTCACTCACCCTAACGAGGCCTATAGGTCATCATAGCTCATAAGCCTTTTGAAGCTGCACGAACAGAATATGAACAGTTGGGATTATGTATTCATTCATTTTAGCAGGGAACAAAAAAAATGTTCTGGGCAAAAGACCTTCCTCAATTTATTCCTGCGTTGTGCACAACCCTGTATCAGGTTTTGCAGACAGTGGGGCTCATTTATCAATGGAGTGTATATTTAAGCAATATTACACGAGAGGGTGTTCTTTATCGTCATTACTTTCGAAAGGAGTACATTTCGTAACTCGTTCCGAAAGGTTCCGACCACAAATGTCCCAAGAAACTATGTAGCCTAGCCACCGAGTCTGCTGTGCTCTGGGAGAAAAGCACGGCCGAATTGTTTGTTTTGATTAGCCGTTGAAATATCGTGGTTTAAGCACGGCTAGAAAGCTGTTTCAACCAATCAGATTGCTTCCTCAAAACGACCTGTTGTATACTGGGACTGTGACGCTCTATTGGGCTGAACAGTCGTATCATGTTTACAGTACTGTGTATGGGAGGGCGTTTATACCTTGTGTACGGTCAGCTCCCCGGGTGTGGTGGTCTGGATGTTTCCTCCGGCCTCGGCAGCCAGGTCCACCACCACCGAGCCGTCTTTCATGCTCTCGACCATGGGCGTGGTGATCAGGATGGGGGCCCTCTTACCTGCATTGTTAGCGAAACCGTGGGTAATTATACGTAGGCTGAGAGTCAACAAGCATTTTGTCACTGTCAAGCGGAAACCTTGCATAATATGCATGTTGCTTTTCAGTATGTGGTTACTTAATGATACTGTTCCAATGGATCCAAAGTAGTTATTATTTTGTCACAAGCTCTTGTTAATACTTTCCGTCGGTTAATATTTATTTTAAAAAAAAAAACGATCTTGCGCAGTGAAATGCGTTGAGCTTGTAGATCCTGCCATTTTCGAAAATGTTGTGTATTTTTACTGTGTACTGTGGTGCTTTAAGTATACCTACCAATACACTGTGGCATTACTACATTTAGTACAAAATTGGGAATATTTCTACCACCACTATACGTGTGTAGTGTACAAGTACAATCAGTCATTCCATGCCTGGCCCATTTCTAATTATCTGCTTTGGGGCAGTATGCAAAAGCCACTCCAGCCACTGTACATTAAAACATTCCATAGTTACAACCAGAATGATAGTCACAGCGCCACACATTTGTTTGTTGTGTGCTTCGAAAGAGAACATAAATAATTTATACTACACAGGGTTGCCTACTTGCCTACAACGTTTGTGAGAACTTTGTGGGCATTTATTTACACATGAGGCATCTACTGTACTGTACAGTATGTGTGTGTGTTTGTCTGTTTCCTAAGCCCTGTATAATTTGTTGTAAACAAAACAAATGAGGGAAAACCGGCAGATCTGCTCACTGAGTTTGTAGATATACCGTGCTTAACATAGGGCACGTGCATTTATTAAATTGATTATTTGTTATATTATCAAACAAGTATCGAACACCTCCATTCCACGAAAGGAAATGCATGTACACAGTATTTGACTTCTGTCAGGATCAGGGATAAAATACATCCCAAATGGCTATAAAAATGAATGGCTATAAAAATGAATGTGCGTGCGTACCAGGGATGAGAGCGGTGCTGATGAGGATGTCGACGTCCAGACACTGCTTGGCGAACAGCTTCATCTCGGCCTCTATGAACTCCTTGGACATCTCCTTGGCGTAGCCTCCCTGGCCGTCTCCAGACTCCTTCACGTCTGTGACCTCCAGGGTTTCTGCTCCCAGGGACTTGAACTGCTCCAACGCTGCAGCCCTGGGAGGTCAGAGAGAGCAGAGGGCAGCAAGGAGGAGGGCAAAAGAAAAGAAAGAGCAAGAAAAAGTTTAGCTTGCTGAAAATAGACGATCTACAAGCTCACGCATTGTGAGCTTGTAGATCTGCTATTTTCAGCATGCAAACCAAGTATAAAATTATCTCTTGTCCACCAGTCCCTCCCTAACATTTTAGTCTAGTTTTTATTTGCTGACGAAATATATTTAGTCTTAGTTTTAATCATCAATGTCATAGCTTAGTTTTCATTTAGTTTCAATTTAGTTCTCGTCAGTGAAAAAAAGGTAGTCGACAAACACTTTTCGTCATAGTTTTAGTCGACGAAATACTGATTGTACAGCACAGAAATATCAGTAGTCAGGGTCCATCTGGCCTAGAGCTGAGCATTCCCAGTACATTGTTGCTTTTTGTTGCCATCTAGTGGACAGTTAAAAAACAAACCCAAATCTCATCCTCAGATACTATTGAATTGAATCCTCTCTTCTCAGTTATTAACTGTTTACAGAGTACTTCATCTGATCAAGCCTGTCTGCACCATAAAAAAGGGATAAAGGGTTACATATGTGTTCTCCATTTGTGTCAGAATGCTAGTGTTAATACATTCTGTATGCTACTTGTTCACCATTTCGGTTTGCTGTTGTTTCTAGGATTTTTGTATATTTGTGCAATAACCAGCACGTCAGTTACTTTCCCACTTGAACACTAGTAGAGGGCCAATTCTGGGGGGCAAACATTCCTCGAAATTAGCAGATCTACAAGCTCAAAACACATCGCAATGCGACACGTTGTGAGCTTGTAGATATTTGCCGTAGAAATGCTAGACCCCTGGGGGACTAACTCTATAGTAGGGTTTAGCTAGTTAACAATAATCTAATAGAAATTGCATCAACAAATAACCTGAAGAATAACTTTTGAAAAGGATTTGTTGTTTTTTACACAAGGAATTAGTAGAAGACAAACCTTGTGTCAAAGCCTCTGACAATGGCTCCCATCGATCGGGCAGTGCCAGCTGCTGCCAAACCAGCCACACCGCCTCCAATGATCAGAACCTATAGCCGCATGACACACACACGCACGCACACACGCACGCACGCAAACACACACATGGTGAGATAACACCACAAAATACTGTGTTAAAAGTAAAACAATACTGGCACATGCAATTCACATGCACAATGTACACAACAGAAATACAACGTATATCATACACACCTTTGCAGGCGGTACTTTCCCAGCTGCAGTAATCTGCCCAGTGAAAAACCGCCCGAAGCTGTTTGCTGCCAGCACCACTGCTTTGTACCTGAAACGACACATTTTTTTTACATTTTTGTCATCATCTACTTACATGTATGGAGTCCACAGTATGTTTTTTGAGCTGTGCCTAACCGCTCCATTACATAGCAATGTGTGTATGTACTGTATGTCTGTCCCCGTGTCTGTCCCTGTGTCTGTATGTCCAAGCATGGGAAGCGGCAATACGTTTACTCATTTCTCAAGCGTTTCGGGCGTGGGAAGGCTCGCCAGAACCAGGCTGGCCCCCTGAGCACGTTCCTGGGGGTCTGGATGTTGCGGGGACCTCCCCAAGGACCCATACACGGTACAGCTGCACTGCTCACTTCAAACAGGTGTGCTTTTTCTCCTATTTACACCATGTTGGATCTTATAATGGAAGTTTTTGATGTTGCTAAAAGTAAGTTAAACGGCCTCAAACTCCATTCTTTATTGTAGATCTCATCACAGCAGAGAGAGACTGGTGTCTCACTTCAGAGCAAGCCAGCACCCCAACACAAATGTCTCTCACCTCTTTATTCTGTCAGGAGATGTACAACAGATGGCCACTCCTTTTATGGGGTCTTTATTCTATAACTGACTCGCGCACACACAGTCGGCATGTTTGAAATAGGTTTGCGTGAGTCGGCTGTTTGTAAGGAGTTTGTCAGGGAGAGAAGTTTGTCACGGAAGAACAGGTGATGGTTGGCCCCCTTGCAGATCATCTACCAATAACTTATATTAATAATCAATACCACAATGATTGTTATATGGATTTTGCCACCACAATCTCTAGGCCTGTAACAAAAAATAATTTCAATTGTTTTGAGATTGTGCATAATTAAAGAGGGAATTGGGCTATTGTGCCAACCATTGCAAACCATGAATAGAATATTGCTATTGCTCAAATAAAGAGGTGTGTAAACCAGAAAGCGTTTTTAAAATATGAGCTGAGTTTATACTATCTGTGCCAAGTAGACCAGTCACACAGCCAAGACATACATGCCTACACATTCAGAATATACCCTTGACACATAATACAGATCAACAGCTGAACCGCTGTTCACATTTCATAGGCATATCATTTGTCATCACCACAATACACTATCATAAGTATGTACTGAAAGTATGGTTAGTAGTACATAAAATGTGGTCATCCCACGACCGTTGAGCCGATTCTACTGACTCAGAGACATGGACACTTTCAAAGAAAATACTCAAAGAAGTTACACCCGCCTTCTAATGATAGCACAAAATCTCTCTTGGAAGAGCCACCCATCGATAAATCTAATATAAGGCAACCTTCCCCATGTTTCTACACTAATCCGATCCAGAAGAACAGTTTGCCGGGCACTGTTACAGAGCTGACAATGAGGTTCTATCTTCCCTTCTTCTCTGGAATCCTGCCTCAAAGCATACCAGAAGTTGAAAACTGTCGTTCCCTGCTGTCATTGCTACACACGCATCAGTAAGCAGGAACTGGGGATGGCAATGAAAGACCGGAAAGTCTGGCGTGGCATTGTAGAATCCATGGTCTCTACCGCGGTCGAAAAATGATGATGATGAATGCAGATGTCTGCGTGTGTGGCTTACCCTGCGATGTTGGCCATGGAGCTGAGTGCATCGAAGCCCTGGGCGATGGTGACCCTGGGCACCTGGTCCATGGCCAGCACGGTGGCTTTCTTCTGAGACAGCAGGTCCATCAGCTCAGGGTTCTGGGCCGGGTAGATGAAACTGACCAGCGTTGCCGACTCCTTCATGAGGTCGATTTCATGTGACATGGGAGCACGCACCTGTGGAGAAAGAAAGGAGCGGGTTGGAAAAAATGACATGGAAGAAATCGGAACTCCACAAACAAATGTAACTCAAAAATGGCACCAGGGACCTGCAGAGAGTGTTAGCTGATCATACAAGCTCTCTTGAGAGCTTGTAGATCAGCTATTTTCAGGACTCTTTAGCTAGTGGAGATGCAGTGTAACGACATTGATTTCTAAACCAATTTCTTCAACGCAAAATGTTGTGTTCAAGTTCAGGAGTGGTGGTATTTGCAATTTTGCATTTCTTCCACCATAGTAAATGCTGCATTTGTGGTCTGGAAGGGCAGTTGTTTTACAGATGGGTAAAAGGGCAGTTTTTTAAAAGCCTCCTTTGATGTCTATGTGTGCACGTCCCTGAATCCCACTATATAATTTTGAGACACTATAAGGATGTATACCATAGTTATGAAGGCGATAGCTCTAGACATACGTAAACGGCAACTGCTTGTCGGAGGCATGCAACTGCAATGTGTTTCCATCTGGCTTGTGGAAGCAACTTTCAACCTGTTCTCCCCAATTGTCGCTTACCTTAACAAGCACGTCGGATGCCAGCACGTCTTTAACATCCTGGATGGTTGCTCCTGCCTGGGCGTACATTTCATCTGGGAACTTTGCGGACTCTCCGGCCCCTGACTCGACCACCACGTTGAAACCCTGTTTGACCAGCGCCTGGACGCCGGCCGGAGATATCGCCACGCGACGTTCATTCTGGAAGATCTCCTTGGGGACACCGACCGTGAGTTGTTTGTAAGGAACACCTGAGGAGACAATGTGCAGTTGGGTTTAACCCATTCAGAACGGGAACCCCTTTTGGTGTTATAAGAATTATGTTACACTTTAGCTATTGAAAAAAAGCAGATCTACAAGCTCATAACACGGCACTGAAACAATCTTCCAAATGTGGATAAAATCTTTGAATATATATTCTTTCAGAGCAAATGTTTTTAACTCAAATCTTTGTGTCTCAGGTGTCTGGAACAACACATTTTCAGATGAGGGTTGGTGGCCAATTACATATAATTTTGGGGCTCCATGACATGAAATATTGAGCACCACTGACACATTTTTTTTTTTCATTTCGACGTCAGGCCTAAATGGGTTTAATTAAGGGTTCCTTTACATGTCAGCTGCAAATTAAGGTGGCCCATTCCATTAGTTAGACAATTCATACAGATACACTTTCTTCTATCAAAAACAAAAACTTAAACATCGGAGGAGTTATTGATAAAGGATATGCAATCAATTTAAACATAGCCTAATAATTACACTCCATATCTATCGGAGACCATTGAGACCTTTGAGGTAGGGGAGCGTGCGTGCGTGTGTGCGTGCGTGTGTGCGTGCGTGCGTCTGTAGAAACCATTTTCCATGTCCTTTCATACAGCAAGCAACAAGGGTGTTTGAAGGAGAACTGTGACTGGAGTGGAAACCTTGTTTACCATAAATAAACCCGCAGGCATTTCTAAGCTGACCATCTAGGCCAGTGTCCTATATAATAACTACCCAGCAAGAGGCACCCCCTTTCCCACTGCCAAGCTGTTACTAAAACTAAAGGCTGTTTCATATACACATAAGATGAAGTTTGTCGATAGTGTTGTCCACAGAGAGAAATTAATTTTCTTGAACTTTTTCACAAGGGCCTTTTTCAACATCAAGGCTTCAACATCACAAGCAACATGAATGGTAAATGGTGCATTTATATAGCGCCTTTATCCAAGGTGCTTTACATTGTGCATTACATTCACCCATTCACACACACATTAATTGCGGCGGAAGCCATGCAAGGTAACAACCAGCACATCAGGGGCAATTTGGGGTTCAGTGTCTTGCCCAAGGACACGTCGAAATGTAGACAGGGGGAGCTGGGATTTGAACCGCCGACCCACGGATAATTGGACGACCTGCTCTACCTCCTGAGCCATAAAAAGAGTGACCAGGAGTCTGTGTAGCTTTAGCTATGGGTAACACCAAATATCACAAGCGAAACGTGCATGCAAACTTACTACAGTATACAACAGTATATCTGTGGTTTTGTGATAAACGCCCTCATCACTGCGGCTGGCCATCCGTTATCAGTTAGCTAACCATCATCCGTTAACGTATATATCAGTCAACACATTGAAAACAATGCAGTTGTTTAGTATCAATTACATAATCCTGGTTGCACATTAACGCACATTAATTAGGGCTTACAGTTATACTGAAAATACTCCGGGGACCACCAGTGGTCCTTGAGAGGGTTCCTGGTGGCCCCCCAGCTAAGTGATGGAGAGGTGATGATAAGCAAATGGACCCTTATACTGTAGATCTTTAACTCTTGAGAGTGACACCATTTTACACTCTCAAAGGGTTAAATTATTGTTAAACATCAGCATTACTTAATTAAAGTCTACACAATTAGAAAATGTAGAAGAATTGGTATCTGTTGTCTCTCCTATGCTACCAACACCAATTTGAAAATAATTGTGGACAAAATCCAACAACAAGAAAATATTCTTTAGTTTCGGGTCCGAGTCTGAGGCTAAAGTAGTTTTGTGCCACTCAGTATATGTGTTCCCGCATAACTTCCGGATATGATGATGATGTCACGTGCATAGATCTTTAGCATCTGTACTGTATGTTAGTGTAGAGGGATAATAATCGGGGCCTAGAGTCTTGGGGGGGCTCTGGACTCTTTTAAACTAAGCATCAGATTCAAGTGGTTATGAGTACATTCCGGATGATGTGTGGTGCACGGGCCTGTGTGTATTAAGTCTGCAGGCTTCACTTGTATGTGTTCTGTGGACTTGGACTACAGTATCAGAGCCTAGACAAATTCAGCCAGCTGCATGCGAGAAACAATGAGCAACGGTGAGACACAAAGCATGCCGATGTACAGTTCTGATGATTCATGTGTGAACAAGACAAGTGGTCATCCAAGTTGCTGGACACTGGGCAGTGTTCAACTCCATGTTGGAGTTTTGATGTTGCTACTGTATAAGCTGCTACTGTTGCTACTGTTAAACAGGCTCATCAATCTCATCACAGCAGAGAGAGACTGGCGTCTCCCTCCAGAATATTATCAGAGCCAACCAGTTGATACTGTGCCAAGAATAGACACCACCACCACCAGCTGCCACCATGCAGCTTGCATGCTGATCTCTAGGAATGTCAGCCATCGAACAGCGAGCCAGCAGCCAGCCAGGTTACTATGACCCTTCAGTGACACACGGACGTGCGCATGCACGGTGGAAGTCAGCGCTATTACACAATACCAATACTGGCACAAAACGTCTGTTTGTTTGATGTAGGCAGACGTAAGCTAAAAGCAGTACACGTGGGAATGGAGCACCTGCAACCGGCTGACACCGGTGTTCACTGACTGGTCAGCCAAACCACACACAAGTCCTGCTCGTGTGTATGGTCATGACTGGGTTCAACTGAAGCCGTGGGAAATGGGAGTAGCACAGCGCAGGCGGTTACAGTCAGTGCGACCTTGGCCTTTGGATTGCAACATACTGTACACACACACTGGTACAGTGGGGATGCAACAGTTAACCAAAGTTATCAATTTGATAGATCATAATAAATGGTAATACAATAGACGATTAATGTTTTGGGCATGCCAGTTGCAACTATGGCCAAAAAGTTTCATCATTCTATGGATCACTTGTCCGAGTTTTGTCCGAAGAGTGCAGACTTCTGCGTGTAGCCGGCGCAACTGTATGCAGACAGCCCAAGTTAAAACAATCGGTGCCAGGATTTCTTACAAAATAGAAGCCAGTTGTGCCAGCGCAGATATGGCAGTTCCACATCACGTTCCACGTGACAGAAAGGGTTAAACTGAGCGACAACACAGCGGTCTCTTACCTCCTGGACTAGCGCATCGGCCAAGAGCCTGGTGGGTCCTGAAGAAGCGCAGGCACGGTGTTTTGACAGCACGGGCACTAGTCTGCAGCTTCACACACGACACCCCGCTGAACAGAGGGGCAGCTGAGCAGCTGGTGGCCACAACGCGTAGCAGGCTCGCCATGATGGTGCACACTCCCCACTCTCATACGGCAGGGGGAGCTCAAAACTAGACAAGACTGCACTCTCGCTACCTAAGAGAGGCAGACAGAGACAGAGACGGGAAGTGGAGGGAGACAGAGGGAAGTAATGAGAGAGGGGTCATAGGAATGAGTGGAGTGAGGAAAGAGAGCGGGAGGGAGAGGCAGACAGAGAGAGGACACAAGGACGAACGTTATACGAGACAGTGGGAAGGTGAGAGATGTGAGGGAAAAACAGACAGTTCATTTTCAAAAGTAGGCTATAAAAGCAAGTCCTTTCTATAGGAATACTTACAACCAGTATACAGTAACATCACATGTTATGGTATACACATGCTATACTACAGTGTATAGGCAACAGGTCGAATCCACTGCAAATGTGTTAAACTTTGCTCCATAACTTAAATAGCTTCCCTGACAGTACAAAGTCCATGACTCACATCTTGACTGGTCATATAATAATTCTGTCCCTGCAGGTTCGTTCATTCAATTCCAAGAGAAACCCTGTTGTCATATGCATTTGTTTTCGTTTTAATGTCCTCTACCACACAGATATATGACTAGTCTAGGACAAACAGAAAAAACTGCATAATGAAAATACTTTTGTTTGCCAATAATTGAATTCCATGTAGTTACATAATAACACGTTATAACACATGTTATAACAAATAGTACAGGTGGAATAATCAAATCAACGAATCAATAGTTGCAGTCCTATAGTACACTGTCTGTACACTGGAACAGTCAAGGGCATGTACTGTATAGTGGTTAGAGAGGAGGTAATATTACTGGAATACTCTGGACGAGCATGCCTGACAGTGCCATTATACTAACATAACATCATTGATTAACGGCTAATCATTAAGCAACAGCCTACTATAATAGCACCGATAGGCTGGGGAGCAAATTAGGTCACATACTGTATAATATGCAGCTCAAAACACTATGACAAAACCCACTGTGATTGCATTCAATCAAATCCCCACTCAAGACAATAAATAACCATATATATCTGAGTTTGAGGACAATAGGACAGCCTGCATGGAACATAAACTGTATCTGAATCATATATATTATACAGGTATATAAATGGTAAATGGTGCATTTATATAGCGCCTTTATCCAAGGCGCTTTTTTACATAGATTGTGCATTACATTCACCCATTCACACACTGATGGCAGCGGAAACCATGCAAGGCACCTACTAGCACAACAGGAGCAATTAGGGGTTAAGTGTCTTGCTCAAGGACACATCGACACCAACTCTGGGGGAGCCCGGGTGCCATCCTGTCACTCTACCCCTGAGCCACCGCCGCCCCTACATAAAAGGCTAGTCAATCCATTGGAGAAAATATACATGACATGCGTCCCATGCATGTGCATTCTCCTGTCACTGCTGCTGTGATAGTGACTTTTGAATTTAGGCTGCTGCATGTATCTGTCTAAAAACTACTGGGACTATGCAGACCACCACCACGTCATCAAGCCCTAGCTGTATAACGGTATAAGCCCTCCCTAGATGTAACAACAAAAAAACAAAAACTGTAGGTTATTATTATGGCAGACGTGTGACTGACACCGGTTGGACATTTATTTTCACACATGCTATCTTGCGCATGGAAACTACACGTGTACAATACATGCAGTCTGTCAGTCAGTGTCAGTACATGTTTATTGTAATGATACAGGCCAGCATAACTCATTGAAATAAACATGAATAAATACAAAGTGTTTGTTTATTTTCATAGGCCTAAAAAATATATATTACAATAAAAAATATATATATCCTTCAAACTATAGGCGTCCTGATTCACTGACTTTTTTTTTTTTTTTTGTCTCCCATTGACAAAAAAAAGTCGGATAAATATATGCCGTCGTGCGACCGCGTCGCGCGCACAAGATAGCAGATGTACAAGCTCACTGGTCTCGCGCTACCTCGCAATTTCCACATGCTTCCGTCTTGTACATCTGCTATTTTTAGGGAGAGCGAGAGGAGAAAAAAAGCCAGAGCCTTGTTGTTGCTACGCTAGCTTGGCTAACAACCACTACGGCTGCGGAATAACCGACATACAGTATAACAACATTACAATAACACTATAAATGCAGAAACACAATGTTAAAAGACAGAGGAATTAATGCATGGTCGAAACGTACGTGGCCCCCCACAATGAACGCTCTAAGAGCACTGACCTTTGCAGACAGCTCTGTGTGACTCACTCTGTGTTGTGCTGCCCGGCCGTTAAGGACAAATGTATTGGACCATAAGCGGGTCAGGTTTTTGGAGAGAGGAGAGGACCTGTCTGTCTGTCTGTATGGAACTATGGCTGCCGACCCGGAAGATCATCATCACATGAAAAGGATGTGGTCCAGCATGGATCATATTTTTGATGATGCATCATAATAAATTATATGATATCTGATATGATGATGATGATGCTGGATGCCAAAAGTCATAAACAATATTAAATCACTGCTGATCAATGATCATTGACTTGTCTTAATACACCCGAGAGCAAACCTCATATTCTAAAAATGATTATACATTTTCGTATTCATTGATTCATTAATGATTATGTAATATAATAGCACTGCACAGCCATGATTCTAGGGTAATAGGCCTACGATCGAATTGATGTTGTTGTTGATGCATGTGAAATAATCAAGATCAAATAGGTTAAACAATAGTACGAGACTTGAATACATTTTGAATACAATCATTTTAAATTGTGCCTGAAATGTGTAATGTCAATGAAGATCCACTGAGGGGCGCTGCTGTGAAGCTTTTCATCCATGGCTGCTGTGCTCTGGATGTCATCTGTAACTGTCAACCTATCTGCTGTTGAGCTCTGGATGTGCTGAACATAAGCATGGTGATGCTCAAGATAGGAAACCTAAGCATTTTGGTCCAACACAAAGTTCTATTCAAAGAGTCTAAGCACATTTGAATTATCTAGTCATTCTTCCCTGGGGACATCCTGGATCCATGGCCTTACTGGAAGTTTGTTAAATAGCAGGCATGGAACATTCATAGAAAAATGAAAGATATTTATTTGTTTATCTAAGAGTTAATTTTAACAGCAGATTAAATTAATCAAATCTCCTGCTGAACGAGGAAGCAAATCAAAAAGTGCATAGTTATTTTTATTGTTTAACAAGTTACAACATTTAAGCCCGGGACAATGTTCCAAAATTGGGCACAGAACCTTTGACACTGGTACAGTGGTACCACTCAAGAAAAAAAAATAAAAGGGAAAAAGAAAAAAGAAAATGTAACGAATACAAAGGCATAGATTTAAAATGAGAAATTAAATACTGCTGCTTCATGTAATGTTTTCCAATTGTGTCTTTTGACATTGTTGATTTGTACACCGTAGCCGTACCCATTGCAATCCAAAAGTTTTTATATTATTAAATATGTTTTATGTTTTATGTTGCAACAAATATAAAAACGTATATATAAACTTATATAAAAAATCTGATCTTCTTAACAAATACAATAATGTATAAAAGACTGTATTGTTCTCATGACTGATGATAAATGCTAACATTACATCAGCAAACACAATAAATAATAAAGTAAAGAAAACACATAAAATTTAAGATTCAAGCCTAAAGCCCTTTTCACACCAAAGGGTCACCTTGCAACTCATTGGGTCAAAACGGTTGCAAGGTGACCCTTTGGTGTGATATGGTCCATTGAATTACATGCGTTGAATCGCTTGGGTCAACGTGGGTCAACGTGGGTCAACGCGCAACAAGACATATCACACCGCAGGGACTCATGCGCTAAAACAGTCTTGACCCTTTGGTGTGAAAAGGGCTTAACAAAGAGCATTATTAATAAAGTCATTGCAATACAGTAATTATAGAGGGGTGGTTTTTCAGTCGTTGTCATAGATGCAATCTGTGAAGAAATCATATCAACTATGAACATTTGCCATGAAATAGAAAATGAAAATAATCATCTTTGTATTTTAGACAGTGCTTTTTTCTTCTTCTTTTTTTGTAAAGTATGTGTTCATTATAAGATGACACATTAAAACGTACCATCTCCTCCAATGTCATCATAGATATCAGTATCCCTAGGAACAGTAAAAGAAAAATAAAGAATACATTATTACGTATAAAGAATTACATAATATATAAATTAAGCTGTACATGTGCGTGTATCCATGTGTGTGAGTGTGGGAATGGGTGCGTGAGTGTGTTTTTAAGCTGTACACGTGCATAGCTGTGTGCATGTGCGTGCGTGCGTGCGTGCGTGCGTGCGTGCGTGCGTGCGGGTGTCGGTGTGTATCTGGGTGTGGAAGCATTCATGTGTATTTCTTTGAATGTGTCATACTTACTCCATGTCAATGTGGTTTGTCGAAACATAACCAACTGTAAACGGGAGTGTGATAGATCATTAGTATTCATCTCAGGCAGAAAGACATGCTATACTATACTGTACTTATTATGACAGAAGGACAGGTGGACCGTAGACACATGGGTAGCCTATTATACTTAGTGTAGTATACTGTAGTAAAATGTTTCAGTGTTAATCCCTAACCACACCAAAGGGTCACCATGCAACTCCTTGGGTCCAAACAGATGCAAAGAGTTAACGCTAAAACCGTCTCGACCCTTTGGTGTGGTTTGGTCCATTGAAGTCCATGCGTTGAATCACTAGGGATGACGCGCGTCAACGTGTGTCAACATATGCAACAGAACATATCACACCACAGGGACAACGCTAAAACCGCCTTGACCCTTTATATGTTATGAATATGGAAATCAGTATTGATATGTTCGGAGTGTGAAAAACGTACCGATAAGTGTTAAAATTTTTATCATTTATTTAGCAGAATTAATACTGGATCTTAATGTATAGACAGACACTATAGACAGGAAGGCAGGTTACGCAGGTACAGTATAGGTACTCACACTTGCCCTCCTCATTCCTACAGATCAGCTTGTTGTCCATGGCTGTAACAATGACATCCACAGTTTCCCTCGGTTTGATTGCCAGATCTTTGCCACTCCACTTTTTATTAGATAATGTGGGGATGATGGTCGCCTGATAAAGCACCTGGATCTCCCCTTCATACTGTAATAATGTGGAAAGGATATAAGAAGTCATATATCTTGCGATATTTGAAAATCATTGCGAAGAGGTAAGAATCACATGACATGAGTCCTCTCTCACAGGGTGAGATAAATAAAGCACTGACGTAAGCAAAATCACATGCCTTAAACTTTTTCCTGAAGTCCCTTTCCTCTTTCTCAAACTTTTTCTGCTTCTTCGGATCCATCTCTTCCATCTTCTGTTTCAAAGCTGCGAGGCTAGAGAACAAATACTATTCTGTATTATAACTTTAAACAGTAGTAGAGATGTTAAAGGTCAGATGAAATAAAGAGGTCTTAGTGAGAAAGCTGGCAAGTAACAGAATCCACGTCACAGCATTTAGACATAATATACAGGAATTTGTGTACCGGTATGTTATTTTAGTGTGTTGAGTAGTATAGAAGCAATATTTCATATGTTTCATCTCTAGTAGTTTTACCTGCTGATTAGGGGTGGAGGACGGACAATTTGAGAGTCAACATCGTCATAAATGTCTTCTTCATCAACTGCTGCTCCGGACTGGTCGAAGGAAACTGAAAGAGGAATTGTTGGGTAAGACGGCCAAGAACACATTCTTCTCACATTTTGAGCATGGGCCTCTGCAGGAAGGAACTGCAAAAGGAGTAGTAGGAGGTTGCACTTCACTTTCACTATAACTCTAGGCCCAACAATTCTATTGCATGTTTTATTTTATTTAAGAGAAGAATAGTTTGTGGATCATAAACGCGAAGCAAACTGTTTAACTGTTTAGTTAATACTGTATATATCATATAACTACAGTTTAATAGCTTTTAAAAAGAAAATAGATACCTGAATTCCCCTCGGCAGAAAACTGGCTTGGTGGAGGTACTCTGATGTGAAAAATGTATTAGCATTAATATATTATACACATTCAATATAATTGTATAAGTATGGGTTAACATTGTATTAAACAAATTAGTAGCTATATTAAAATGTTCTGATCAAGCAATGATAAGTCATTAGTGATTAGTTAATTGCACATAATTTGTGTGCTTCCTCCTCCATGTTGGGAGGTAATTCCTGACTGAAACAACGGAAATTAATAAATCCACATAAAAACAACTTAAAAAGATTAGTAAAGTCACCAGAAATTGAAACACTGATTCTAATTAATCAACAATGAGCTGAATGTTACTCTAATTGATTGCCATCTAAGTAATCAAACTGCAATTATTATGACTAATCATGCTTGTTAATGAAAAGGTTGTAGATGCCCATATATTAATTATGCTGATCTGGAGTCAGTTGTTAGTTGAAGGAAATAGTGTGGGGAAAGGGCAACTTCACCCCAAAGTGGTTATTTCCCCCATGGGAGTGGTGGGGAGGGGGTTAAAAGTTCAGGGATTAGCATCAATCATTCTGTGATAATTTGTGCTTAATTTATTCTCGTAGTAGTGGGACAAAGTTAAACCAGGCTTTACAACGGGGAGTGTTTTACTCATTGGTGGTGGTAGCAGGTTTCTTCCACTCAAACATCCACAGGAAGCTGCGAGACTTTGGCGATGACTTGCGTTGAATAGAGGGACTTGGGAGCATGTCCAACCAAAAGTGAAAAGTCAGCACCATTTGTTTCTCTTTACATTTGCAGTTTCAGTTTCTCTTGTTACTTGTGAACACACGTTGACGTACGCATGCTGTACGTTGACTTTAATATGGTATTCTTTATCTGCATAGTTCTGTGTGTAAGGAAGCCTTGCAGAGCCATGAGAGGCCCATGGGGCAGGAGCCGATCCTAGCGTGAGTTAGCTTGATGTACACCCCCTGAACACGACGCTAGTATGTCACAGGGACTTAACCCCCAACACAACCCTTGATGCTTAGTGCCAAGCAGGGAGGCATCCCAGTCTCAGGGCGGACACTCAAGCCACAAGGCCACTGAGCCGTACACTGTGTGTGTGTGTGTGTGTGTGTGTGCGTGCGTGCGTGCGTGCGTGCGTGCGTGCGTGCGTGCGTGCGTGCGTGTGTGTGTGTGTGTGTGTGTGTGTGTGTGTGTGTGTGTGTGTGTGTGTGTGTGTGTGTGTGTGTGTGTGTGTGTGTGTGTGTGTGTGTGTGTGTG
>OOFJ01134203.1:0-12515 GCA_900323375.1 Benthosema glaciale | reverse complement strand
GTGTGTTAGTTTCCATGGCGATGGCCCCCCCGTCTCCCTGGTTGGTCAGTGAGATGGGTGAAGCGGTGGCGACGGTGATGGCCCCACCCCCTTACTCCTACGACCCCAACGGCAGCGACCTGCCCAGAGGTCAGAGGTCACACGTACACACACACACACACACACACGTGATTCAACGCATGGAATTCAATGGACCATATCACACCCAAAGGGTCTCCATGCAAGTCATTGCAACCGTTTGGACCCAAGGGTTTGCACGGTGATCCTTTGGTGTGAAGAGGGCTTTAGACACTTTCTTTAACTGCGTATGTTTGTACGTCTAAATGTCCTGATGAATCCAACATGGAGGACCCTAATGGAAAGTCGAGTCTTAGTGTTTTTTTCTGGTATTATCCTCGAACTGTATCCATTCCACATACTGTTAACATTATCAGTCAGTCAATCAATCAATCAATCAATCAATAAATCACACTCTCTCTCTCTCTCTCTCCCCCCCCAGATTACAGGATTCTTCAGTATTATTTCAACCTGGGTGTTCAGGTACAGTATGAATAATAATAATAATTAGGGGTGTTGAATGATTCAAAATTTGAATCAGATTAATCACAGCTTCAAAAATAATTTAATCATGATAAATCACCATTCGAACTGTCCAAAATATGACATGTATTCCTGTATATTGTTGTGGAAATGGAAAGATAATCGACAGAAAGCGGATATACATTCGTTTTTTTTACATTAGTTAGATTTTTAATGACCACCGCGACCACCGAAACGGTGGTGAGTAAAAACAGAGAGCAGGGCTGGAAACAGCGGTGCTGTGCGGTGGTTGAGATGATGTGACGTCATGTTGTAGTTTTAAACAGCAGTGCGGTGGTTGAGGTGATGTGACATCATGTTGTAGTTCTATTTCATCCCTACTGACCGCCAGAGGTGGTGCTTTAAGCACTGAATATGTCCCTTCGCGCATGCGCAGTCGAGTATTTTATACCAACAATGTCAATTTTGACCCCGTGATGACCCGGAGGAATCTATATCTTCCGGAGGTCACCAAGGGTTCAGTCTCTGTTTTCTTCTCGCGCACGCAAGTTGCTAAGAAGCAAGAGCTGCATTAAGTTGCATTATTATATAGATCTAGTACTACTTTAAGTAGTCGCTGGTAGTTTCGTGACCATATTGGTCGGAGTAGCATACGCTCGCCCTCCAGGAACTGCGACCTACTACTACTATCTATGGAGTTTGACTTCACGGTCCACGCGGACGCGCCGGTGGCGCCACCGTCCAGCGACCTGGTGTTCTTCTTTTCCCTGGGAACAAAGGTAAGCTTTGCACAACCTCTGCTAGTATAGGCTGCGTGCGCGCCGCTTCCCTGCTGCATACGGTTGCTGGTTACAAGCGCTAACCTGAGCGTTGCGTTTATTAAGTTGAACGGCTCCTCTTCGTTTTGCTTGAAGCTACTTTTGTGTCCTGCTATTACTGTGCTACAGTGCTGGTGACGGCAATCGTTAGCGCTGCCCGCTCCCAGCGCGGGCGTATATATTCGTCGGTCGATGCTATTATTATTTTGTTTGTTATTAGCCCGTGTTTGTGAAGCGGTACGCTCCAGCGTGGTGTAACTCAGGCGAGCTGTTGTGCCCGGTCCGGGCCCTGAAGGCCTACATTGGTGCTACTGCACGCATTAGGCGGGCGGAGCAACTTTTCCTTTGCTATAGTGGTGCTAACAAGGGTGGCGCTCTCTCCAAGCCCAATGGATTGTGGACGCAATCAGTCATGCTTAGGTTGCAAGTGACCGCCCCGTACCTTCAGGTGTACGTTGCCACTCTACGAGGAGCATCTCCATGTCATGGGCCGCCATGAGAGGGGTGCCCTTGGAGGACATTTGTGCCGCCGCCTCGTGGGCTTCGGCAGGCACGTTTTCGAGATACTACAGGGTGAATGTTGCCACTCCCCACTCGTTGGACGTGGTTCTCTTCCCCGATTCTACTCTTTGAGGTTTGTAATCGGGATTCCTTGTGAATTTGCTGGTATAAGTTATTCAGTGCTTAAAGCACCGCCTCTGGTGGTCAGTAGGGATGAAATAGAACGAAAGTTACGTATGTAACTACGAGCACTCTTGTAACTCGGAATCCTCGTGTTTGCGCGAGAACATTCTGTAGAGACTGAACCCTTGGTGACCTCCGGAAGATATAGATTCCTCCGGGTCATCGCGGGGTCAAAATTGACATTGTTGGTATAAAATACTCCACTGCGCATGCGCGAAGGGACATATTTAGTGCTTAAAGCACTGCCTCTCGTGGTCATTCGGGATTCATAGAACCGTAGTTAAATACGTAACTTTCGTTTTAAATGCCTTATGTAGTTCTCAAACGTTTTCGTGCTAAGGAACCCATCTGAAAATGTTTTGTGGCAGGGACCCCCGGCCAGAAGAGAAGATTAGTGAGAAATGTCTCAATTATTCAACATCTTTCAAACCCGATTTTTCTAAATTGCTCAAAAAATAGCTGCAGATGTACAAGCTCGCATGGAGGCATGAAGTGACGAGATGTGAGCTTGTAGATCTGCTATTTTTGAATAGCCAGTGCTAAAATCCAAAATGACATACCGGTAGATGCTTTGCCTGGTTTTAATGGGTTAAAAGCCTTGTCTTATGTATGTGGGTTTGAGCTTTCTTAGAACTCACAAATCCTGGGGGCAATTTCTATAACATTGATGGCACCCATGGCATGGCATGTGGTATTGCAACCATATGGCATTGTCTATCATGTATGACTTTTAATGAGTGCTGCATGAGCGCTCCACCAACACATCTTGTTCTACTTGACAATATTCAGAGAAACGCCCTCAAAATAACCTGAGTTGACCAAGGACACTGCCAGTACAAAACTCTCCATCCCTAGCCACAGCCAACCGGTTGCTGCTGCTATAGTCCTGTACAAAATGCACAAAAAAAACATCTCCTGGCCACCCTGTTGAACTGCCGTGAATCGTATGATTGGCCAATGGGTGACTTGGCTATTGTTCACAGCATCTGATATTAAATTGTGTTAAAAGTGTGTTAAAATATTAACACACTTGTGTGAAGAGAGGGGCGCTCTTATGTACTTTGCTCATCTATGGGATGATCAGCCAATCAAATCATAGTTATGATTCACACAAACACACAATGCTGGCCATAGGAGAGCCGCCCCTCAAAAATAAGAAGCCCTATGTTATACTTAGTCATACAATATGTCCTTGGGTGCGTGCCTGCCACCGCAGAGTTGTGGTTCAAATCTACCGTTTATATGAACACAATTGGCCCATGTTCAAGGGAGGGAAGCCGAGTGTCAGTGGGGAGTGTTGAGCAGGATCAGTAGCATGATCTACAGCCTCCTGATGGGGGCTCCTCGCTCTACAGCCTCCTGATAGGGGCTCCTCGCTGGCAGGTGAATCACAAGACTCACAACAGCAGTGACAGCAAATTTGTGTGGGCAGGAATTAATTGGCAAAACGACTAAATTGTGAGGAAAAACGGGTAAAAAGCACACAAAAAAAGAATACGATTCATATCATGCTGAAAATTAACTCACAAGTGGCCTCTCCCTATATCTGCCTGATAAATAATCAGATTCTGGCTCTAATCCTTAAAACACTTGAATAAATCTCTTGTAACACAAACAAAACAGCACTGCTGTCACTGACCAGTGACCATTAACCATTATTAAAGACAAAAATATTGAAGCCAGCAAATAATATTAATAACACCAAGAACAAGTGAAATGGACACACAGAATTGATATCGCATTCGCATTTTAATTGAATTATCACCGTCTACAGTACGTTGTTAGCATGTTTCCCGGCCAGGAGACAGATGAGGGGCTGTTTCGTCCATGCTAAACCCCTTATCCCTAAACATATACTATTTTGAAAAACATTTTTGAATAGTTAAAATAGCCAATCTACAAGCTCACAACATGTCGATGTAGATGAACTATTCAAAAATGTTTTTCAAAAATTTCAAAAAAGGCAAAGACATATGGGGTAAGGGGTTTAGCATGGACGAAAATATAGGTTGAGGACTTCAGTGCACACGTAGCTCTTTGTAACTTATTGTAATAAGAGCATGGTATACACCATTAGAGACAATGACTGTCCGACCCCGTTTACAATACATACATACACGGATGTGAGAACTCAACCATCTACAGTAGTTACTTACTTACTTCGTTGATCAGAGCCCCCCAGGGGTCGATACTAGGCTCCCTCCTTTTTACCTTTTTTATTTTTATTTTTTGGTAGGGCGGTAGGGTTCATGTTGTTAAGAGGAAGCGCTACGCGCAGGAAGATGGCTGACAACAGAGGACAGAGCGTATCATCCTGTCTTGTTCCTCTGACCCTGCTGACCCGTTTCCACACTTCAATACACTGCGGAGAAGCCCCGCTGCATGCTAACAGCCATTCCACGGCACCTGGCTGGGATCTCCACGAGACGAGACAGACTGAAGCAACAAATAAATCAACACTGCAATGCAGACTCCTTAGGTTTAGAGAGAGATGAGCAACAAACGCTGGGACAAGACGGACAAGGGGAGACAGACGGAGAGAGGGGGAAAGAGACTGACTTGAAAGAGAGGGTGTCACACAGGACGAGGGGAGACACACCATAGTCAGACACAAAAGAGAAATAGACACACACAAGGGCAAAATAGAGGAGATGAGAGGGAGAAAGGGAAAGAGAGAATGACGAACATTGAGACGGAGAAAGAGAGAGAGAGAGAGAGAGAGAGAGAGAGAGAGAGAGAGAGAGAGAGAGAGAGAGAGAGAGAGAGAGAGAATTTGGGCTGGAATGTGATGGTAGTAGTTGGCCCTGCCCTGCAGTCCAGCGTCTGAATGAACAGTGTTGCGTAATAGGCCTGCTTAGTGTGAATCACAGCAGCCAGGGCAGGCAAAGAGACCTCCACAGCCTTCTGGGGAAGAGGACTTACGTCAGCCGATGCACACACGCACGCATTCACAGGCACGCATTCACAGGCACGCATTCACACGCACGCATTCACACGCACACATTCACACGCACGCATTCACACGCACGCACGCACATATGCACGCACGTCGCACGCACGCACCCACGCACACACAGAGATACACATGAGCAGACGGCCTTGTTTTGACACAATGTGCTAGAAGTAGCATACAGTATTGTCAATAGAAAGTCAAATCCAGATTTCCTTGCAACTGGGGACGTGCCTGGATGCTGAATGACTGGGGGCAGGGAGCGGGTGGTAAAACATTTTAAAAAAAAAGTAGAATGGGGGAAAAAAGCCAGTCCCTCACCTGACACCCGTGCTTTATATTAGCACGACGGCCATGCAGCCACTATCAGATACAATAAAGGAACAGCATTCAATTAAGAGCAGGCATGAGTAACTTCTCCACATCGGTTATGTAATCCTCAGCCTTTGGGTCCGTGCGAAAATGGCGGCGGACCGTGCACAGTACATAGGCTTGTGTTTTCTGCTGCACATACATGACCATTAATCACGCTCTGTCTCTCTCTGCTCTTTTCCCCACTTCCAGAGAAGCAGATTGGCCTGAGGCCGGGCAGAGGACCTACACAGCACTGCAGCACACGTGTGCAGACCGGACCTCAGCAAGCATCAGTAGAAAATGTCACACAGCGTTAAGCTCACTCACTGGAGGGTGGCCTACAGTGACAGCCACGGCATGGGGATCATGAGGACATTCTATAAATGGCCACTTTACACCCAGTTCTAAGTATGCCATGTCCGTTAATTCAAGTGTCAATGACGCATCGCTCACTCTGCCGAAATATGGATCATACATTTAAAATTTGTAATTTAGGGCTTAGGCTTTCTCAGTAGCACGTAACCATGCACTGCATGTACACGCTGAAAAGCAAAAATAGCCGATCAACAAGCTCTTTTTGAGCTTTGAGCAATGTGAAATGTTATGATTTTTTGGGAAATCTTTGTACATTTATTGCCTATAATGACATGCACAATGACGGCTGGTTGAAAGTGGTTAAATGTGGTGGATAACTGCTTGGCCAGTGCCGGTGGGAACCATGTAGAATAGTATGGCGTGTAGGTATAGGCTCTCTATGCATAGCAGCCATATTGAAAATAAATGTGGCCTCTTTCTCTTTTTACAATTTCATCCCACGATTTTGCAACCCATTTGTTCAGCCAGTGTCAATTATCTAATGTAATCCTGGATGCTGCACTCCCTCTGGCAGGGCTGGACTGGGTCAAAAAATCGTCCCTGACATTTGGCCCAGATCGGCCCACCACAACCGGCAAGCAGACAGCAGATACTCTACCACCCGCTCTGCCGAGGCACACACAAACAAACAAGCCCTACCACTTTTATACTGAAAACCATGTACAAAAAAATATTATAGCAAAAGAAAAAAAGACTATTTTCTTTTCAAGATTAGACCACAAAGACCATTAATTGTATGATTTTATCCAGAATGAAAACATTCTCTGAGGTAAGTTAGTGGCGACTACATTTCTAATAGCCTATAGCCACTATGTTTTAGTTATTACATAACTTGTGTTACTGGCTGTATTCTTCTTGGAAAAATATGAAAAGATAGTAAAGGCTATATTATTTGACCAATTAGTATAATTTAGTATAGCCGTTGCATACATTTTATTTGTAGGCTACTGTCGTGAAAGTTTATAATACTTAGCCTAGAGAAATTTGCACTTTCAACACCAGTAGTAGTAGTAGTAGTAGTATAGTAGTAGTTGTGAATTAGCAAACTGGACATTTGGACTGAAACTGAATGTTTCCTTTATTCTTGTGTTGGGCTTCTGTTTTATTTTGTATTGTTGATCAGGCATAAGCGCAGGTTGTTGTGCTTCACGTTCCACAGCCGTCTGCCTTGACTTCTTTATGTGTTGACTGTGACGCACACGGTGTGGGCTAGCCCCTCCCTCACTCACTTCACTGTGGCGCACACGGTGTGGGCTAGCCCCTCCCTCACTCACTTCACTGGTGCCACAGTGGGTAGGAAAACAGAGGGGTTCGCCTAACAGACTGACCTCATTCTTCTTATATGCATGAGGAGCCGGTTCTTTTCACCTGACAGGGGGGAGTTTTCCCGGTTGGACGTAGCTCGTGGAAGGAAGGAATTCCAACCAGGGGAGGCAGTATACAGTATAGACCATGATTACTGCATGTTTTTGTGAGGGTACCTACCCTAGTTCAGGGGACACGGGGAGAACATGCAAACTCCACACAGAAAGGCCCTTTTGCAAACCCCACACAGGGTATGGGCGCTGATGACACGGAGGAGGAGTCATCCCAGTGCCCACAGCATCCCCAGCAGGAATCAAACCCAGGACCTTCGAGCTCTGAGGCGACAGCGCTAGTACAGCGTGCCCCCTAAATTCGACCTCTTCAAAGTAAGAAGTAAGAACTAATAAATACATTTTAAGGACCCTCATAACTCTGAGAGTGTACACATGGAACCATGTTTACAATCTCAGACCTGTGAGGGGGCATTTAAGGAACCCCCCACAATGAACCTTGAAGGTCCCTGCTGTACCCCACTGCACCCTGACTCTGTTTGACCAGAATGGAACAGAGCCTTCATTATATTGGTAACACCTGCAGGGCTGGACTGAGACAAAACCCACCACAACCAGCGCGCAGATCCTCTACTGACGTTTTGGATCGAGGCCCATACATATACTGAAAATACAAGCCCTTAACATCACCATATTTACAGTACAACATAAATGATACACAACCAACAGACAACTCATTTAACATTTGGCCCAGACCGGCCCACCAGAGGGCTGGCCCACCGGGCATATATGTCTGGTACGTCCTGTGGCCAATCCATGCCTGAACACCCGTGAAGGAAGGAAGGAAGTGGCCTGATTTCTTTCCAATATGGCTGCTGTGTGAATAGAGTCTATATTTGTGGAGAAGTACAGGGCAGGGAAGCACAGGTACAGTACAGCAAGTTGCCTACAGGAATTCTATGCATCGAAGGCACATCAAAGAATGCATCTCTCTCTCTCTCTCTCTCTCTCTCTCTCTCTCTCTCTCTCTCTCTCTCTCTCTGGGGCACTGGAGAAAAGACTTCTGCAGGGTGTGTTGGAGTGTGAGTCATCGCCAGTGCAGGGAGAGAGAGAGAGAGAGAGAGAGAGAGAGAGAGAGAGAGAGAGAGAGTGTGGAGAGAGGCATTCTTTAAATCAAAGGCAGTGCTTACAGCACAATGCAGCAGGGAAACACCCTAAGCTGGAATTAAACCCTTAAACAGGGCTAGGATCTGGCTGGCACAAACATCAAGCAACCGCATAGGTAATGCATGGACTCCTCCCAGGTACACAAGCCTAGGCTCTGTGTTATGTAACAGCAGGATACTGTACCACTGTGCCATGTAAACCACAGCGTAGGGCTGGGTGCTATGGTCATATTATTATTATTATTTTTTGTATTAATTCTTCCCAACACGCATTTTGATATGTTGTCACTGCTGTTGTATCGTACTGACTCACATGCCAGTGAAGAGTCCCTCAATAATCATCAGTAATGCCTAACCGGGCATCATTGGGTAAAGGCAATAGAACACAGCTACTGTAGGACACTACTTAGCCTTAAAAACCATTATGCTATAACACGATTTCACAATATTGATATAACATGATGAATATATTGTCCAGCGCTACCACAATGTGATCAAGTCATCATCAGACAGTGTATATGGTTGGGCCAAGGCTTCATCTTACGGTTTCAATAATGGTGACTTTCCATTGACACCCCTGATCATGTTACTGGAATGACGACAGGCCTGCCTGTAGTACCGTCACAACAGAACACAAGGTAATGACTGGCTACAGACTGCAGGAGCAACATATAAAATTATACAAATGTCTGGAATTGATTAATTCTGGGTGGCATTTTTTATTTTTTATTTTTTTATTCTGTGAAGACTTAAGGATGCCATCTTAACTAACGAAAGGCAGAATGCCAGCAGTCTTTTGTGTGTTGTTGCAGAGTGAATGGACAGTGCTCAAGGAGGACAGTAATGGAGCCAATGAATTAGGCTGGCAACTCTTGCCATAATAATAATAATACATTGCATCATAAAAACACAAGCTGACACAATTCAATTCAATCTGCATTCACTCCCTCCCATCACAACTGCCTTCTCTCCAATTCTCTCACTAAGACTATACTGTACTGTATAGAATAGAATAGAATAGAATAGAATAGAATAGAATAGAATAGAATATAATAGAATAGAATCATGAATGGTAATTATCTCCATGAGAGATGTCTTGAGTACTATGAGTAGGGAAAAGAAAGCATTTAAGCATTGTCTGCTAACCAGATATAAGAAAGACATGTCTGCTGCACTACAGCGCAGGTGCGAGATCAAAGTATGAAGGCAGACTTCTAGAGTATGCTGGATAATACGACTAAACAAAACATACTGTAGCTACTGTACATTTCCCAAGCATTCTCTCACAGGCCTTACCTTCTCCCACACACAGACAGTGCAGGACTGAAAAACCAGTTCCCTCATTTCCACAGCATTTCTCATGAAACAGCAAGAACCTAACAGCAAGCATCCAGTCTACAGAAGGCTGTCAGGACCAGAGGCGAGATGGAGAGATACCTGCTTCTCTGAACAGAAGTCTGACACCGCTGTGCAAGACTGCAACCCAATCCCAGAACTTGGGCTGAAGCACCGGCATCATGGTGCTACCCGAGCCTGCTGATTGAATTACAGCTCGCTGCCTGCTTTTTTCAGGCCCCCAGCAACACATCGCCCCCTGCTAGGAACAGACTAACTGATAGACTGTGTGTTTGACACAGTAAATGAATATGGCGAGACACACTGCCAGCATAACACATCCAAGTGCTTGAGGATATCATTGCCATCCAAGATCCAACTGTTTATGAACACTTCAGTAAGCAATACAGCAACAAAGCACCAAGCCACTTTCTCAATGCAAGCCGTCAAAGCTTAGCCACACATTTTACAGCTGTCACTTCACAGCTTCAGCAAAGTATAGACTATAGAGTACATTATACATGTTATATGCTCTATGGAAAGGTGCATCAGATGTGTAAAGTGTGCAATATGGTCTGACCTGCAGAAGGCAGTGTAATTTGAGAAAGGCCTCTGGTAATTTGCTCACGTACAGTATTGTTTGTCTCCAGACGATGCTCTAATCTCTCTCACCACCCACAGTGCCTCTGAGGTACAGCAGCACGTTGGCAACATTTCACTCCTCTGTCTGCGAGTGAATCATCCCTGTATGTCTCACTTGGTCAGGGGGGTGATGGAAACAAGAAAAAAAGAAAAAGGTGCATCCTTGAATTCACAGTCAAGTTGCATGGTGGCTCTCACATACGTTCTAACTTTGTGTTTGGTGAGTCAATTGAGACCAATATTGATGTATATATTTGTTTGGATTCAGACTCAATGGACTGTCAGTGTCTGGTTACAAATACTGAGATACTTGTAGAAGTCCAAGTGTGTCCCGTGATTTTGTCACAACAATTATTATTATTGCAATACACTACAGTACATATACAAAAGGTTACTTTGTGCATTTCCCAGCATAAGAAAAAATCTAAAACCTTTATATATATTTGAACCAGTTTCAACCAGCATCCATAAAGTGACAAGCTCTCGTATTGTCTTTCACCCGAAAAATACATCATGCGTTCTTTAGTTATGGGCCATTGAAAAAAAAAACATTGGCCAAAAGAAATGAATGCATTTTTCTAAATCTGATAATGTTGAGGCGGATGGCAAGCGGAATTTTTACATCTGGTTAATTTCCGGTTGTATCTGTCGCTTAGCAACCTAGAAGAACCACTGAACCAGTCATATGTTGGTCGAAGAGCGCAATCTATCATGAACTGAAAACGCTGAAACACAGCTAATAAACACTGATGATGGAGATTTCTGTGGCCGGTGGTGAAGCGTTGGACTTGGCGCTCTGTCAATGGAATGGAATGGATTACATTTTCGACACAAATAAAACATAACAGCAGATCTACAAGCTTGCGACGTCACGCTACACAATGTACATTGTGAGCTTGTAGAACAGCTATCTTTGCTATGAATACAGAGTTTGACTAGCCCATTTGTGTGCCTTGGGCACAAATGTTCTAAAAACACATTGTCAGCACATTTTCTGGACTCTCCCTTTCAATTCTCAGGGGATCCTGAGCTGTCTTCCATTTCACTGGAAAAGCCTGTGACACCTAAGCCATAATAAAATGAGGACTAGACTGGCCAGGCTGAGAGAGAGAGGGGGAGGCAATAGCAGATGAACTAGCAAACAACTTTCTCCTGGTGAATTTGAGTGACAGAAACACCCATCATCAACAGCATGACTCACCTGCCAGTCATTCTGTCAGACTCAGGACTGTACACCTCTAAAGCCCATCCTCAACCAATGTCTCAAAAAACGCATCAGGCAGACTTCCAACCGGTTGTGCCTAATATTGGGGGGTGGGGGTTCTGCAACAAATGGCGAGACTTTTGTGTGAAATTTTATCAGGACCCTCGTGATTTAAATGTGGGTTAGATTGGATGCTCTGTTCATGATTTTAGCATTTGTTTTGCAAACAGGATGTCCCCGCAAACCTTGATTTGATTTGTCTTAAACAAATAAAAAGTTCAGAAAACTCATATCATCACAATAACAAAGCATTTTTGTTTGTTCGATCCAGCGGAGCCAGAGATTAGCTGTTTTACAGACAAACAGAATCACAAACAGACAGACACACAGTACTCACACGAGTGAAAATATAATTGCAATTCCAGTCGTGGTAGAGCTATTGTATCATTCATAATATTAGCTAGAGTAGACAAAAGAGGGTTGAGGGTGCAAGTACTCAGCCATTTTTTGTCTAGCCAACAGAACATTAAATAGTAAAGACGGGCACACTAACAACGTTTATGTTCTGATGTAGATTTTTGCACTGCAGTATACTGTACTGAATGTACTCAGTCAGACTCCAAGTGTTATGAGAACGCAACTGTGAATACAACTATGATTGAGAAAGATGTTGAAGGGGTACAGGGGGTCAGAGGCAGTGCACAGAAATAGTCAGACAGTCACACTTTCCCAGCCCTTCTTTCTGACACTGTGAGTAGCTGGAATAACAGTTGGCACCGATGTCTATTAGAGAAATGCTGGCAGCCATCTTTGCCCTTTCCTTCCACCCAGACAGCCAATCTCATTAAGGAGCACTAGATTGAACCCATCCCACCTTCTGATGGCGTGAAATTAGATGTTAAAGGATTTGAAAATGCAATCTAATTTGCAAGGTTGTGTTTGTCTCTGTCTCATGGAGTGTGTCTGTGTAAGCCAACAATGCATGCGCGCACGTGCGCGCGCGCGTGTGTGTGTGTGTGTGTGTGTGTGTGTGTGTGTGTGTGTGTGTGTGTGTGTGTGTGTGTGTGTGTGTGTGTGTGTGTGTGTGTGTGTGTGTGTGTGTGTGTGTGTGTGTGTGTGTGTGTGTGTGTG
>OOFJ01134191.1:0-14880 GCA_900323375.1 Benthosema glaciale | reverse complement strand
ACAAGCATAGTCGAAGTAGGGCTGAATTAAGGCTCCCGCTAGAGTCTTGAGAGCGCTTTTGTTGACAAAAGAGGAAATTCTACCCAGAAATCTGGTTCTTTGGTTTACTTTTTTGATTACCCTTGTTGCCATGCTTTCACCTGTCAGTTTGTTGTCGAGAATACAGCCGAGATAAGTAATCTCTTTGCTGGAGATAACTCTCGCCGACTCTGACCTTGAAATCATTTCCGTTTACTTTACTGAGGGCATGTTTGGACCCAAAAAGAATGGATTCAGTTTTTCCAAGATATAGTGAGAGTTTGTTATCAATAAGCCGTGTTTGGATGTTGGCGAGTTCCGAACTGAGAGCTTCCTCAACCTGCATTTTGTCCTCCCCCGAGATCAGGAGAGCTGAGTCGTCAGCAAACAGGAACAGTTTGCAGTTACAGGCAGCATTCATGTCGTTAATGTAAAGTAGGTACAGTAACGGCCCTCTCCCCTCCACAGTTTACTGGGAGGGGAGAGGACATGGTTCCTTTACATCTAATCTCTCTTTTGGGTCTCGACCTGAAACATTTGGGAACCACTGATTTAGAACACCCCGTGTTCTTGGGTTCAGTCAGTCAGTGTGTGATATGGCAGCCTGTCTGTTGTTGTGTTCAGTCAGTGTGTGATATACTGTATATGCAGCCTGTCTGTTGTGTTCGAGTAGCTCAGTCGGTAGAGCTCTTGGCTTTGGACCACAAGTTCATGGGTTCGTCGTGGGTTCGATCCCGGGCACCACCAACACAATGTGGCTTGGGTCATGCGGCAAGTACTTGGAGCTGATGGTAGGTGTGGCGCTCCACCTCAGAAATCCATCTCCCAGGGGTCTAGTAGCGCATTGTAACAGGCATAGACTCCCGTGTGTTACTTGCTGATATCGACAATAAGCCACTCCCGACCTTTTACTGTTGACCTTGTCAGTTGTTGTCTTCAGTCAGTGTGTGATATATAATCTGTGTCAGTTGTTGTGTTCAGTCAGTGTGTGATATATAATATGTGTTTGCAGGAGTTGGGGAGTCCAAACCGACTGCAGGCCTCCGCCTCAGTTCTCTCCTCGCAGACGCTCTTTGACTCGCACGTCTCCATGGCGATCGATAACAACCAACTAGAGGCTTCGATGACGATGAGGAACTCAAAGGTATGATGACAATACTGTACACAACAAGGATATCGTCTCTGTCGGGCAGAAACCTCATATACCTCAATATTCTACGTTAGTGTGTTTTCCGTAGATGAATGACCCCATTGTATTTAATCATACTGGAGCCTCACACAAAGCATCTAAAGTAGCAGATCCACAAGCTCGAGACATGTATTGAGCTTTTGAATATGAATTATGAACAATAACACAGTTTTGGACAGATGAGGTTTCCACCTGACACCCCTGTGAGTGACAGCAGTTTCGATCGTAGACCAAGTACTCTAAGTACATTAATGTCAAATAATAAGTAGTGGCGTGAAAAGCACAATATCTGCCTCTGAGATGTAGTGGAGTAGAAGTGTAATGTATCGACACATGGACATACCCATAAGTACATGCAGTACTTGAGTACGTTCAAGTCCATTACTTGAGTGAATGTACTTAGTTTCTTTCCACTTTCCACTGAGCATATTACAAAAGGTTTTTGTCTTTCCGGTGCCAAAATGAATAAATAAAATAACTTTTGCTCACTGTATGCATGCGTGTTGGAGTAAATGAGCAATAAAAGCACATTTCTGTCTTCCAGCATAGAAATTATGCTACAGCCTCTCTCAACCACTCTGTGCCCCTGATGAAGCGGGTGGGCATCCCCACAGATGCTGCTGCCACACTGAACTCCCTGAACCATGCAAATGGATCCTACCACTATCTCCTGCACTGCGCTGTCACAAAGCAACAGGTAGGTAGGTAGGAGGCAATAAGCCTGGTTCTCAAACTTAAAAACAAAAAGGGCCAGGGACCTCCAGAAGCAAAGCTTTTAGTTAAATATGTTCGCTTAAAAAAGATATATATATATACCGTATTCAAAGATTTGCACACATTTTCTTATCAATTACTTTTTCAATTAATCCTGTTAAGAACTCAATCTAGTTTTCGCTATAATAACTTTGGGCTGGGCCTGTCTAGAGTTTGAACGGACAGGTATCGGGCAAAAGGGAAACATCAAAGAGGGAGGATGGATGGGAAGCATCAACATAATTATGAAATGTCAGATGAGGTCAGCTCTATATATGGAGATCTAAGGGTTTGAGGTCAGATGTAGAGTTGCTGGCCCGCTCCATATATGCAGATCTAAGTGATGATCCAGTCTTCTCCATGTATGGCTAGTATCCAGAGTTTGATGAGGTCAGTGTCATGATCTTCATATATGGAGACGGCCATATACTGTATGGAGCGTGTCACGAGGCATGACGGACTGACGGCCATATATTGTGGCGTGACGGACGGACCGACAGGTTTTCCAGATTGTAGTAATCTGCAATCTACAATCGCAATTAACAAATTGATACCCTGTTTTCTACTTTGTCATGAAAAATAGTGTCTATAGCAGATCTACAAGTTCAATTGGCATTAATTAAGCATGACCGGGAAGAGGCTCCACACATGCTTTGAGTACCCATAACATACGTCAGAGAAGTTATTGAAGACAAAGGCACAAATGAAGTAGTAATTGAAGGAGCATGGTAAGATAATATCATGTCCCGTGAAAACAAATTTGTTATGTCATTGCAGGCACAAGTGCGTGCGTGCGTGCGTGCGTGCGTGCGTGCGTGCGTGCGTGCGTGCGTGCGTGTGTGTGTGTGAGTGAAAAATAGAGAGAAATTTGGAGAGAACGTATTTAAGTAGTTTTGGGTATTTTAACCTCAAGCCAAGTGACAATTTAATAGCTGAAAAACAACAATAACGGTAAATTGTGTACAGCTGGTGTACACACACACACACACACACACACACACACACACACACACACACACACACACACACACACACACACACTTGTTGGGAAAACAATGTGGGCAACATTTCTATGTTGTCGATGGATTCACACGGTTGAGTTTCCACAGCTCTAATCAGGGCTGAATCTTTCAAATCACACGCACATTGTTTCCATGCGAAAAACAGTCAGGGCCAGATGCAATGTAACATGATTGTCCGCAACATCTGGACAAAACTCTGAATCTCTTGTGGCCCTGTGATTTTAAAATTATTCTTAAATGTTTGTGATTTGTTATCTTTAAAAAAGAAAATCTTACAGTATTGGGGTCCTTGGCATGAAATGTTTTCAGATGGGGGTCGATTCTAGGCCAAACGAAAAGGTTTGAGAACCACTGCTATAGATAATGGGCTCCATTTTCTAAACCCCTTATCTCTAAACGTCTTTGCCTTTTTTTTTTTTACTATTTTGAAAAACATTTTTGAATAGTTAAAATGGCCAGCCTACAAGCTCACAACGTGTCAATGTAGATTGGCTAGTTGAACTATTCAAAAGTGTTTTTCAAAATTGTAAGAAGTTAGGGATAAGGGGTTTAGCATGTGACGAAAATGGAGCCCAATGGCTTTCTTCTCTATACTGTTAGATAGAGCTCCTCACTGGCTTGATATTTTTGTCCACGTCTGTTTGACAGGTGATTCAAGAGGTGACAGTGGAAAAGAGCTCTGGGGCCGTGAGAGTCCAGAGTGTTTTGCGGCACACTGTGGCCTACCTGAAGAGATCTGGAGTGCCTGAAAACAACACACTTCAGGTCGGACACAGAATTTCCAGATTTTCTATTTCCATGATCCATTGAAACCGGGAAAGTCGTTTTTACATTTTTGCGTTGGCTATTCTGATTTAAAAGTCATTTGTAGAATCGGTCTCATAGCGATTTAATGTATGTATCTTTTTTCTTTATTTGTTTCACTCCATTCGCTTCCTTTCTCTTTCTCTGTAGCCCTGGTTGGATATTACTGTAAATGTTCGTAAATATGGATGGGTAGGCTATTACCATGGAAAGAAAACATCATAAATATCTTTGCGTGTTACCGAAAATGTTAAAAGATATGCTCAGGTATTACCATAAGTCCATCATAAATAAGGTCGTTTGTTACTGTAAATGCCCATAAATATAAACGTTAAATTTTTTACCGTCAAAAAATACCTTAAATGTTCCAGAAATATGGTCAGGTGTTACCGTAAACGATCAATAACTACGGCCTTGTCTCTCGTACTGTACCTGCTGTGAGAGCAGATAGTGCTGGGTCGTGCTGAGGGGAAGAACCTGAGCGTGCAGGCCCAGCTTGGAGCACAGCAGGCGGGCTTGAATCTCAGCATGAAGGCCCTCCCCGTGACCACGGAGTTAAGGGGAAGCGTCTGGCACAGCTGGCACTGGCTCCAGGACAAAGGACTGCCACTCAGTGCCGAGGTAATACGATGCACACTGGCATGGAATGGACTCTTTTTATTGAATCAACAGTGGTGGAAGAAGTACTCGGATCTTTTTAAAATAAGAAAAAAGTAAGAAACAGTAAGTAAAAGCAGCAATGTCGTAATGTAGTATTGGCATTGAAATATACTAAATTCAGTGCCAAAGTAAAATTGCTCAAATCTATTCGTAAATAGCAAAACATTGCTGATATACCAAAAATATGCAAAGGGAAAAAAATAAGAAACTGAAAATATCCAAGAAATAGCCTCTCTACAAGCTCACAACATGCAACCAAGCTTCAGTCCATCAAATCATAGATGGAGATTAGTGAAACATTGGGTGTATCACACCTATTCATCCAGAATCAGACATTGTTTTCATTAAGCACTTAAACATCTGTACTTGGTTGACCGGAGACCCTTTGGGCTCTATACAAGTGACTATTCTCTTTCCACTATATATCTTCGCTGAAAATAGAACACTTTCTCCAGACAGTTGATGCTGGGATTTAGCTGTTAAAAAACCCATTCAAAAGGAATTAAGTCCAGGACGAATCCATGGGTTTCAGTCAGAGTCATGCCTAATTTATAGCCCGCTGAGAAGGTGTTGCTCGCAAGAACTTCTTGTTCTTTCTTTTGCATTCCTAACCACTTAAGCCCTATTTTATAACAGGTTAGGCCAGGGGTGTCCAAACGTCTTTCAAATGGGGTCATACCTGTATTAGAAAATATGAAAACACCCAAGGGCCAACTACATTACCAAATATAACCAGACGTGCAAGGTAAAATAAAAAGGAAATAAAATAGCCTTTCTTTGACCACTTCAGAATGAGACAACAAGGAACAAGGAATCCTGACAAATTATACGCTGGGAAATGCCCAGGTGAATGAAAACAATAACGTAAGACTTGCTGCTAATCTGTGCTCCGTACGTTGTGATGTATTAATAGTGTGTTGCACCTAAGGGCAAAATGTGCTGCCTTAAGAGCCTTGCAAACGGGGGGCGATATACGCACACGTTGTTGCCTGGATCAATGACAGGTCTACTACAGGTCTTCTCAAGAGGGGTGCGACAACGCGAGCGTAAAAAAAAAAGGCTAAACAGAATCCAGGTCTGGTGAGTCGCGGGCGTGTGCACGAAACAAGCACCCGTGCAACAAATTCACGGGACAGCACTCACGTAAATACGCTTGGATTGTCGCACCGCGACTTCTCCGCGCATAAACGCAGGTCTCATTGAAAATGAACTATAGGCGTGTTTTATTGCTCCTCGTTTGAAAGGCCCTTTATCCTGGCCCAGGTGTAGTTTCCCCATTATCCAATTTATCCTCTTTAGCTGCACTGGACAGCTAGTCAGGTGGGATAGATAGATATAGCACCAGTGCCTGGATAACCTGGGCAGCAGATGTTGGCATTACTGTTAAGTAGTGGAGTAAAAAAGAGCTCAACGTTTTCTAATAAGTGTAGTGGAGTTCAAAGTACAATATTTGCCTGTTATGGAGCACTGAGAAATGGAATTGCAAAAGAAAGTACTTGATTATTAAGTTACTTTTCGCCACTGGTGTTAAAGGACCTTTATTGTAGTTGTTACGTCCCCACCAAGTTCCAGGTGTTATTTTGTGCAAAAGTCCATTATTGGCTATTTTCCCTACAATAAGCCCTCATTGGGCTGTCAGGTTTTAGTGCTAATTCGCTTATTTCCATCAAAATAGTAGTAAAGTGTGCCGCTTGGGATACTATTTACATTATGAAGAGAGGATATATTAAAAAAAATGAAATAAGCACAATTAGCACAACACCCCGTTCACCCCATTGAATTAAATTAAATTAAATTGTGGCCATTGAGGGCTCATGGTAGGGGAAATAGCCAATCATGGGCTTTTGCAAAAAAAACAACAACACACACACACCTGGAGTGGACTTCTTTGGTGGGACCGTAACAACTACAAATAAAGGTAAGGTAAAGTTCTAGTCTGAAATTCTCCTTTAAGTGCTCCACAAATCTGATCATGGACAGCCAGCCCCCTTCACATTTTCTTCCTTTGTTTTAAATATGAGTGCACCATGTACAATGACTGTCTAATGAAATGCCAAACAGTTTTGTTTCATCTACCTGTCCAATTCCTAAATCTCACTAAGATAAATTGAGTTTGAGATTTGACTTTTGAATGTAATATGAGCCAAAACAATACATTTAGCTTTTGAGCTGTTTTAAGACCGTCAAGACAAATCTGATACGCTTTGTAATTCCTTGTCTGGAACCACATGTCATGCCTTTCAGATTAGTGGCTGGCATATGCACAGTGATGTCGTCAAGCCTACATTGGCCCTGTCTACGATCAATGTCAGGTCAATATGGTGAACGATAATCGCTCAAGGCAGCCTCCCTTGTGGAATGTATGTTTAATATTAGAGAGACTCAAATTGAAGAATGCTCTTTGTGATCTGTTGTTTATCCACATCACTGGAGAGGATTACAATTTACAATTTAGGCATTTAGCAGACGCTCTTAATCCAGAGCGATTTACATAAGCATGAACAAAATAAAAGCATGGTAATACATCATATACATACAAAGTAGTTAATGTGAATCAAACATAAGCTAAGAACGTCACAGTGGAAAAGACTATACAGGCTAATTATACACTATGCATATATAAATATACTAACAGTGCTATGTTTACATGAACTGCTATAGGTCTACATAAACTGCTATCTGGGTCTACATAAAAATGCTATCTAAGATACATGCGTCGAGCCTTTGCTTACGTCTGTAGGAGGTCAAGGCTAGGGCAAGTTAGCCTGGCGAGCCAAACCCATAGCAGGGATTCACTGAAGATTCCTCCCTGCATATGGGTCTGGCCTCAGGCTCATGTAAGTGACTCTGCGCTATGAGGCTGGCCACGCCAGGCTAAGGGCAAGTGCTACTGCAAGTGCTATGGGCTAAGATGGAGTCTGAAGAGGTGTGTTTTCAGACTGCTGCAGAAGATTGGGAGCGAATCTGCAGTTCTGATTGCGATGGGAGAGGATGAGACACCATATACAGTAAAAGAAATCGTCTGACAGTAGATTGTGATCAATAACTTCAAAAGGCAGCACAATACCGACCCGCACATGACTAGTCTCCTATTGACACTACATCAATTTTCATGTCAAGGTCTTCAAATTCATATGTAATTGGGTATATGTATATTCATACGTTTATCAAATTTATTCAGAATTGTTCAAACTTATTATCTACAAGGTCACTTCGTGCCACATTTATAGCTCACAGACTTCCTACTTTTTATGCTTTTGTGTGACGCTGTAGTATGACGAACTAGGGCATTCATTTACGAAAAAACACAAATAGTTAAAATATGGAGATGGGAGGCAGCGACGAAATACAAGCGAAGAAGCATGTCAGATAGTACCCATGCTGTACTGAACTGTTATCTCTGAGCAATGAGCCATTTACATTCCCCCTCTCTTGTCTGCCTCAGGCCCTGTGCTCCGTGGACGGGCCCTTGTCTCAGCTTCAGTCCCAGGCACAGCTCACAGTGGACGGACACAGACTGTTGCTCTCTGGTCTTAACGTCAGCGCAGCGAGTGGGAGACTGGCCTTGCTGCTCTCGGTCAGTCAGACAGGAAGACCACACTACCTGGATGCTGTGATGGCTTCCCAGTTCACAGGTCATCATGCTCAACAACTGTATTTGATTGATTGGATACTTTATCAGTCAGAAATGTAAATCAGCATGTGGTACAGTTAGATAAAGACATTAGATAGAGCTATAATGATAACAAAAACGTCCTATGCATTAAATTCATCAACATGTAATACAACACAAAATGAACACAATAATCAACAAATAACATTGCATCGTTATTATTATTATTTTTAAATTGTTTCAATAATTGTGGGTTTTTAACACAAATCCTCTCTTGTTGGGTTCCATGACACAAATCGTTTTCAGATGTGGGACCGCGGTCAAATATATATATCAATTTGAGGGTTCTAGGCATGAAATTGTTTGAGAACTACTCATTTAATCAGTGGACGTGTCCTTGTCTCTAGGCCCCCTCAGAAGCGTGTCCATGGACGTGCGCTGTGCGGGCCGCAGGTTGTACCTGCTGGCGGATGTGAGGGGTTGGGGCACACATGGAGGCTACAGAGAGGCCAGAGTCACCTTGAAGCACAGAGCGCACGGACTAACCAGCCCCGTCTTACAGGTGAGGCTTTCACCGGAGACGGAGAGTGACCAAACCATAGCCATAGTCGTAAATAGTGAATAGTGGATAGACCTCCTGCTTCAGCAGACAAACAACAAAAAAAGTGTTGTACCCTGCCTTTTTTCTAATTACTTGTTCGGCCCAAATAATTGTGTTTATTGTCATGAGTTGTCCACATCCGAGTTGGCTTTGTCCGAGCCTTACAGGTCTTTAAATAAATACTTTCTGAAATGAGAAAATCTCTTCCAAGCCGCTCATCAGGGCAGGACTGTGACGCTCTATGAAGTGTCTATTTTTGTATCTATCCATGGATATATGTACAGTACACCACCATGTCCAATTGTTAGAAGTCTGCCATAAACAAACACCCCAGATGGGACTCAAACATACAATCCCTGGCTTAGGAGGCCAGTGCCTTATCCATTAGGCCACTGGGGCTGTAACAACAGCACGTCAAACAAAGGTGGCATTCATGGCCAATAGAGGGCAGAATGGAACAGCTGACGAGATACATTCCAGATGTGTAAAACATTAACAGATTCCGATTTGCACCCACATTAAACTCTGAGAGCAGCTCTTCAGAGGCATGAACGTGTTTTGGAGCAGGTTTGGTATAAATTCAATCACACTAGGGCCTCTAGTCTAGAACTGAGACTCTCAAAGTGGAATCCTCTTTTTGTAATCCCTGGGGCTTAGCAGTTGACAGACAATAGACAGCTACAGTACAGCAAATTTAAGAACGCAGAAGCTAGAGGTCTAACAATCTGTAGGAACACTTTATACCAACCTTCGGATCTCTGCACTGACTTATAGAATTCCGTTGCTGTCGGGCAGAAACCTCTTACTGTTAAGATATGGAGATCTTAACAGTTTTTCTTTTCGTACATTTACGCGACACGAAAACATAGACATTATCCAGATCCGAGAGCTTTGAACCGATGCGTGAAGCGACACGTTTTTGAGCTTGTCGACACAATGGAGAGGATTTATTTTGTTCATACATTTCACACCTGCTTACAATAGACATGTGTGAAGGAGAGGAACGGAGAAAAGAAGTAGTCCCACTTACAAAACAACACGTACAAAACAAATTTATTAGACTACGCTTGGGCAACTCACCTTCATCTGGTACTTGCTGACAGTTGAACGTTACAAATTTGGTTTGTACTGTAAGTGAAGACAGTCAGTGTGTGGGACTACTGCTTATCTCTATTACAATTGGTTTTAAAACATTGCTGATTGGTGGTCTTTAAATCACTCAATATTTTTGAATAAATACAAGATGTGTGCATGGTGTTTTGCCGTGTGGAAATCTCTGGAAATTTGTCCAAAACTTACTTTTCAGGATTCAAATTCAAAATAGCAAAAGTAAGCTCAAACGTGTTGGTTCGTGCCATATTTCGAGCTTATGGATCTACTATTTTGGATACTTTTCTGTGACGCTATAGTTTGATCAATCAACAATTACTTTACAAAAAAATAAAAAATAACACAAGGAATTAGAATATGGAGATACAAGGTTTCTGCCCGACAGCGATGATATATAAAGTGTACAGTTTTGGCCAGAATGCTTTTCCTCGGATACATAAACATAAACATTGTACTTGATGAACTTTTGTACCCTTTGAGACCATTGAAAACATGTGAGGATGTATCTTCTATATCGTAACGGCGTTTATCCTGACCGGCACCTGTTTAAATTTTCATTCAGATGTGCTCACTTGGACAGCAAACATGCAGTAGTTATGCCAAACATAGTTGGAACAAACTCCCAGGGGATCCAGTGCTTGTGCCAACTCTGTCTACTTTCATTTTAGTTTCTTTATGTATTTAGTACTTTTTTTTTCTTGGTTGTCTTTGAATGCCTTGCCTTTATGTAAAGACGCCGCTGCCTAGAATGGAAAATGTGCTTGTAACAGACGACAGATAGCGGCAGTATTTCGTCCAACGTTTTTTATTTATTAATTCCCAGAGCTTTCCATACATGCAGCTGTTAGCCATGCTGAAGACCATAAATAAGCTCATGAATTAGTTACATTCCACGTGGAATCTCTGGAATCTAAGGAGAGGGCACATGAATAGTTGTGATGATGATGTGTGTGGGGGGGTGGCTGATCTACGGTATCTCAGGGCTTCCCGAACCTTTTAGCTTGAGATTTGTTACCCGAGTGTTGAAACATGGTGTGGTTGCCTTTCCGTGTGCAAAGTGCACACAGAAAGGCTGACTAAATGTCATTTAAATCTGCAGACCTGCTGCATGCTCAGAAAACAAATTCACAAATGAATGTGGCAAGACCAGAATTTGGATTAGAATGTATAGGATTTATACTTGAGCAGGAACCGAAACTTACATGACACCTCATGCATTGGAAAACCCCAGTATGGCTCAAAGCAGATACATATATATAGGTCCAAAAAGCCCTCCAGCTGGGACAACCCTCATGAAGAAATACGACCCCACAGATAGGCAACCCCCAACATAAGCTACCCAGTAGGTTCGGCAAATGGGACAGTCAACACAGATAGAAACCCCTACAGGAGTGTGACAGATGACATTACCTTATACACCAACAAAAGGGATGCTTAAAATGTTTACATCTAAGATTTCTAGGACATTGTGAAGCAACAGTGTGTCACACTGTGTGTGTGTCATGAATGCAATAGCCATTCAACCCCAAACTGAAATTGCTTGTTCAGGGGCCTCAGAGTCCCCTTCCCCAGCTTCCTCACGCTCTGACGGGCACATGTCACGTCGACTTAGAGTCTTAGACATAATGTGGCTAATATGCAGCCTGGCTAGACTTGGCTGACAGAGGTTGATGAGTTTAGCTTTAAAAAAAAAAGAAGAAAAAAAAGAAGCCTGTAGCAGAGGATGGTTTCGATCCATCGACCTCTGGGTTATGGGCCCAGCACGCTTCCGCTGCGCCACTCTGCTGTCAGTCACCCCAGATGGGACTCGAACCCACAATCCCTGGCTTAGGAGGCCAGTGCCTTATCCATTAGGCCACTGGGGCGATACAAGTAGAAAAAATTGGATGAGGAGAGAAACAAAAATAGAAGAATGGAGAAATTCTGCTATGGCTGCTTGTGGTGACCTTTCACTGGAGTTGTCTTTGTGTAACCATGTGTTTGTAGGTAGAAGCGTGGGGCAGAATCACTGACTCACAGCTGAGGTGTTCTATGGCCGTGAACCCTGAGCTCGCCTCCTCACTGGCACTGATCCTACAGGGCCACCGTCTTCCTGAAAGGTACACGCACACACGCAGACACACACACACACACACACACACACACACACACACACACACACACACACACACACACACACACACACACACAAACGCACGCTTGAGCTAGTAGATGTATGTGAATTTTTTGGTGTATGACACCAGCACACACATAAAACACGTTTTACTCTAATTCCAAACCCAAACACTCCTAACATCCTAACACTAACCTCAACATGAGTCCTTTTCTAATTGTAAATGTATCTCTAAAATATAATACATTTTCAACCACAAAACAATAACCATTTCTCTTGTGAGGATCAGGAAACCGTCCTCACAACGTCTATTTTTCAAATGATACTACCGTATGCTTCTGGGCACATTTGGTGATTTTGGTCCTCTCAAGTTCAGTAATGCATACCAAAACACACATAACACATATAATAGCAGATCTAAAAGCTCACACTGTTTGTTGTTGTGTGACCTGTCATGGGCTTGCACGCCACACCGCCATATGGCGATGTGTTCACATAGTATGAACAAACAAAACTCAAAAGTAAATGCAGTGACCCACATGATGCACTTAAACATTGGACACATTCCATCTGTGGGAAGGCCTGTGACACCAGAACAGCCATTCCAACCTGTGGGCTGGGGCCCACTTGTGGCCCCCGAGGCCACAAGTACCCCCAAATCACTAAGCAAAAATCACTAAAATTCATATTTAAAAATGTATGTCAAAACATAAGTAGTATTTTTTTTAAAAACTTGAAAAAATACTATGTTAATGCCGTTCATCCAAGCCAGAAAACAATCGATTTATTTGATCATTAACCCCTTGATCATTTCTGACCGAAGTTTTCTGAAATACATCATATTTTAGTTCAAAAATGTTACAGTACTATATACAAACGTAGCAACAGTTAATGTTACAACAAGGGGTTCCCGGATTGAAAGGCATAACAACAAATAGGGGTTCCTGGTCTAAATTGGTTAAAATAAACATGCTGTGGAAATGCCACGCGGCCCACCCATCGTACCACCCATCGGACCACTTCTATTATGTTGACTGATGGACGTCCTTTTTGCCCAGTAAGGAGATGATGCTGAAGGTGGTACAGAATATTCCCCAGCTGTTGATCTACCTACCTGCTCAACTCAACGCCCGGGCTCAGGTTGGTTTACACTCTTACTGTACATACATACAGTACATTACGTCTATCAATCGCATATATCGTCGGGCAGAAACCTCATATCTCCATTATTGTTGATTTTTCGTAAATGAACAACTTGCTACTTTTGCAATCTTTAAATGAGTTGAATTAGTTTTGGATATACTGCATGAGCTGTCCAGCCCACAGAAACAAAATATAATGTGTTATGACAGTAAAATCGTTTTATATATATATACGTTTTATTTATTTATATATATACCTGCTTATTCGTTGTATAATGTATAAGTTAGTGCGGAAGTGTATACTTCCATTGCCGTTTGTTATAGTCCCGGTAGCCTAAGACACTTGCCTCCTAAGCCTGGAATTGTGGGTTTGAGACGAGTCCCATCTGTGGTGTTTGTTTATGGCAGACTGCAGCCTCAGAACCAGATGGTCACTCTCAGATGTGATCATAACTGATCATCACACTCTCTGTAGAAGTCTTAGGAGTCTTTTTTAATAATGTTGAAAATCTGCAGCAGTGGTCACAACTGAACACATTTCAGCACGCAGGCCTTCTGGCATTGTATGGTGTCCGTGTAGGAATGTGATCTGTTGTTATTATTTGATTGTTACAAATTCACTGTCTGTCTGTCCGTCCGTCCGTCTGTCCGTCTGTCTCTCTGTCTCTCTCCAGTTCAACCAGACTGACTCCAGTTTAGGGGGGTTAGTGGAGTTGTCATCAGGCCGTAGGAGGCTCTGGGGTCTGGGAGAGATAACCGTCATTGAGGGGGGCTACAAGCAGACCCTGGAGCTAAACCACTCCTTCCCACAGGTGCTGCTTTTTCAGTCTATATGCGTCCTGTAGTTTATCTGTCCGAAACATTGCTGTTCAGTGCAGACCAATGAGAACTTCACATTTTCACGATTACAAATGCTTGGGAAACGGCGATCTCTCCACTGACGTTGAGTGACGGTGTGTGTGCTTCACTGCTTGGTGTTCTGGTGGTGCAGCTGAAGCCTCTGCCCAGGACGGTGGCTGCGAGGACGCTGTACGAGGCGAGGAACGGCAGCTACCAGGTTCAGCATGGAGCAGTGTGGGGCGGCCAGGAGGTCAGCCTGACGGGACTCTACCATGTCCCCCTACAGCTAGAGACCGGGAACCACACCCTGAAAGGTATAGGACTCTTACCATGTTCCTCTGGGTCTAGAGACCGGGAACCACAACCGGCTATAGAGGGTATGCGTGTGACATCATAATCATACCAGGAAGTTACGCAGGATCACCTACTGAGTGGCAAAAAACTACCTTTCTGGCATTGTTAGCCCATACATCCAAACAGATTAGTCCTATCTGATTGCATTAAACAACGTTAAATTACATTAAACTCACTTTGCCAAGTCACTTTGCCACTAGATTTGCCACTCGATTACCCATTCACTTTATGCATACGCATACCCTCTATTTCACACGTTGTTTGTCTCTTTATTTGACAATTCGGCATTGAAATGTCCCAAAAGTAATTCAGTTGTCACTTTAGATACCATGATGCAGTCATGCAGATACCGTGGCCGTGCAGATACCTTATACTGTATACACTTCTGTATGTTGGTGTGTTTACTGTTGAGTGAGCAAACAATGTTGCACATTAAAGCTAATTTATCTGTAACCTGACTCCACCAGATGGAAGACGCTTGCTTCACGTTTGTATTTGTGAACTCATTACCTCCCCATCTGGTGGAGTCAGGTTAAATCATATGGGGGAGTGGACCCCGCAAAATAGTACCCAGTTCGAGAACCACTGATTTATATGAGCAAACGGGTAGCATGGGTGAATGTTTTCATCTCTATGAAACTCACACAGATCGGAAGAGCGT
>OOFJ01134190.1:0-24829 GCA_900323375.1 Benthosema glaciale | reverse complement strand
TTTCTACAGTTTGTATTTCCTTTGAGTCTGTCCAATCTTTTTATCTTTCCCCCCAATCTTGTCATCATTGAGAGAAGAAAAAAAGTCCCACACTAATGTTTACTCTGTAACTGCCTAACCCCTATAGCAGGCTCAGGCTGGCCATATAGGATGGTGTACTGTAGATGAGCGTGTGTCTCTCCTCCAGGTGACATGATTAACCAATGACACACCTTCAGACTCCATCTTAACCCATAGCACTTGTCTAGCCTCGACCTCTTACAGGCGTATGCAAAGGCTCAATTTATGTATCTTAGATAGCATTTCTATTTAGACTATAGCAGTTTATGTAGAGTTTATGTTTATGTAGTTTACATGAATAGCATTTCATGTAAACTTAGCACTATATAGTATAAATATGCATAGAATATGCGTAGAATTAGCCTATATTGATTTTCTATATATCTTCGGCATATATATATATATATCTTTTCTTATATATCTTTTGTATGTATATGATGTATTACCATGCTTTTTTCTTTTGTTCAAGCTTAATGTAAGTTGCTCTGGTGGATTAAGAGCGTCTGCTAAATGCCTAAATTGTAAATTGTAATTAACCAGAAATAGCAGATCTACAAGCTGACAACGCACCAAGTTGCAATGCTTGTAGATCGATCTGCTATTTCTGGTGAGGAGAGTGGAGACCCAAGGAAACGAGCAAATCAAGTACATGCTGAGCCAACTCAGGTCTTCTATGACTTGTCAGTAGGATTGAACTTCCTTCTTGCTCTACAACTGATAAAACTGGTGGTCTTCAACCTAGTCCCAACATGTTCATCTCTCCACTTAGAATCATGTGTTCCCCTCACTCTCATGTCCACATTGAAAAAATATATTTATTTAAATATCAAATAATTTTGCTATTTGCTTGAATTAAGATACAAAAGTATCTGATTGATTGATTGATTGATTAATTGAATTGATTGATTGATTGATTGATTGATTGAATTCCACAGCTATGCAGAATGGATACATTACTACAAAAGAAAGTAGGCTACAGGTTTAGGCTTAGGCTATTGTTTACATAAGGGTCCTCCAAAGACCTCCATTTTCAATTAATCATAGAAATGATATGTGACACTTTGTATCATTTGTATTGTAGGCTATATTGTTACCTGTTTCGATATAGGCCTACCGTACCTTAGCTCTGGTCCATAGCTCCACTGCTTCTATGATTCTGTGGAGCTGGACCAGAGCTAGACCTACCTATGCCATGCACTATGCATCTATGTATGCCGGTTAGGGTTAGCCTAGGGTTGTTCACAATCACGTTATGAATATTGGCATGTGTTTTGTAGCTGACATTTCTTCTCTTTTTCCTAACTTACCTATTGGCCTTTTAACTTCTAACTGTTCTTCTCGGACACCTCTGGAGAACAGCAGGATGGACGCCGACTGTTCTTCGGTAACGTCATCTAAAAAGCCTATTATTTTCTGCTCCTCTTCTCCGTCACCTCGGAGGAGCAGCTCATCGAAACAGCCGTCTGGATCGGACAGATAGAAAGCAGAGCACACTCTGGTTCGGATCCATTCTACCCGCAGGTCGTCGTGGACCATTGTTTTTTGTTTGTTTTACAAACAGAAAAAGTTAAAGCTTTGCCCGCAGGTTCTTACATGATTACATTTCGCCCCGTTAACGTTGTTCAACTTGTGAAGCGCATTTCGTGTTGCTGTGGAAACCTGTCAACTTCCGTCAGGCTTATCTGTGGCAGTGGTTCCCAAAGTGGGGTCCGGGGACCCCTAGGGGTCCTTGAGGAAGTTCCAGGGGGTCCCCTGCCTGCAGCTAGATGATGTTTGGAACCCTTATGGGCATTATGTACACTCTCAGAGTTAAATTAACATTGATTTTTACAATAGGATAAATTGGGGGTCCCACCGTCCCAGAGAATGCCATAAATGGGGGTCCGTAGACTATATGCATGTCAAACATGGGGTGGGGAATCCTTGAAATTAAACTGCTAGAGCTGTAAAGGTCTATGGGGGTCCCTGGCTTACCTTTAGCAGTGTCCATTTGGGGGTCCTTGACAGACATGAACATGTTTGGCGACCGTACTGCACTGTGACTGGTAGATGTGCACGCGCTGCGCATGCACCTGCCTGCTGCACGTGCATCTGGTTCTGATTCTGAACACCACTAAATAATAATATTTTAATATTCCCAGTGCCCCGCCCTGCAGGTTAAGGTTAAACAGTATTCTGCAGTACACTATTTTTAATATAAAGACTCAGAGAAATCTCTCTTTTAAAAAGCTCTCACTTTTTATAAGGCACTGTAAAATTTAATTGAACCTCGATGCCTACTACACATTTCATCCTACTAAACCCTTCATTGTATAACTTTACCACCTCACTGCTTTCATTGTTCAACATGCCTATATTTTCTGCACACAGAAGATCATACCTCCAGGAGTTTTTGTATTGAATCCAGATCCTAGCTGTTACTGAACACATGGAAAATTGGCCCCAGAAGGTGACAGAATGGAATGAGGGCTATGGTATTATGTTTATGGGCCATATAGACCACACAGAATTGAATAAATAAACTGGCAAGTTGATAATTAATGAATGAGGTACAGTAAACGTCCGACTGCAGAGCAAGACTCACAAGGTTGGTTGAAGTATGAATTGTCCTGTGATTGTGAAGGATAAACATAATAATGGATGTGTTGTTCTTTTATCATAACATCCACATTTCATACAAGTCATCAGAAGACAAAATGTTCATTTGAATGGTTATTAACCATCACTGCTTGATAATGTCCTTCTAATGCGTGAGGCGGACACCGTTTAAAACAGATGGGTGAGCAGATGCTTACTTTAGGTAACAGTACTAAAACTAGTGAGTGAACAGACATTTCCTTCCAAAAAAACAAAAACTAATAAAATACTATTATACAGTTAACTTTAGACCGACTTCAATTGTTGTTTTTAAAGCAAAAAAGCTTATCCAACTGACTTTTCTTATCCTAAATTGTGGCAGAAAAATGAGTGAAACACATTTTTGTATATTTGAATGTATCAAAATGTTTATTAAATTACGATGTGTAAAAGTGCTTCTGCTTCTCTATACTTGACCAATGTGAGGAAGAACCATTGTGTTATCCAGATAATTCACTTTAACACAATTTATTAGAAATAAACAATTATGAAGTAACTTAAAATAAATGTAGACAACTTGGACTCAGCCGTTTGTGCGTAACAACGTGGAATGTATCCAACAGTATTTGAAATAAAAACATTTTCTCCAGAAATAAATACAAAAATAAAACAAAAATACACACAATACAAAGGTAAAATACAAAACAATGATATCTGTCATTGCAGGGTCTTCTTAGCTCGGAGTTTCTGTAAGGTTTTCTGTGGAAAGAGATTGTGACAAACGTACAAACTATTAACATTTGATGGCAGTTACGTCAATGCTTATTGGCAGCGTAATTCTTATTGACCCTTTACACAGCAGCCATTTTACATGAAATAGGGTCAATTATTTTTCAGGATGACAGACAATATTTTGATTTAGCTACAGTACACAACTCAAGGTTATACCAAAAAAGCCTCAGTTCGATTCTCCTATAACAACAGTTTACCTGGTGGAACTCCTTGGCCTTCAGTCGGTTTTTAGCACAGGCTTCCTGCCTACTCTTGAACTCCTTCTGGCGTTTCACTTCCTCCAGACGGTCATACAACCTGGAGAAAGATGGAAAACCATACAGAGGTGAATAAGAGTTCATCATGCGTCATCCAACATGGAATGGTTGGATCAGGTACTTCTTTGGCATACTTTAGGTTTAGGGGCACAAAATGAGAACAAGAGAAGAGTATAGTCTTCGGGAAACATTGTCAAGTATTCACGTTGGAAGAATCAAATTGTCTCTATATTTGGCTGTGTTATGCACTGTATTGTTGTTGGGTTAGGTTTAGTCAGCCCTTTGTTTTGCTCCTGTAGCCAGCTTCCACACACCAGTACAGCAATCAGAAAATAAACAGTTCACTGTAGCACTCATTGTGTCATTGTGTTCAGTAGGCCTACAGATTACCGGTGTTTAATTGCATCGTACTAACCTAAATTACATACACACATCCTTTTAGCATTCACTTTTGACTGTACTACCTGTACTGTTAACGTCTTAATGAAGTATTCAATCGATCCTTCTGATAAATTTAATAAGACACCCATACACATCCAAAGAGGGAGGTTCTGGTAATAGCAAGGCAAAGTCTAAATGTATAAACAATTAGATCTTTGTCTCTGGATTCATGTCCCTAGAATGCATATTCCTTAGATGCACTCCCAACAGTTCCATAAGTATATAGAACCTTAACTTAAGTACACTTTTTTTGTTAATCCCATCACCATCTCTGGGTACAAAAAGGTATCTCCGTAGTCGGTACCTCTGTGTTCTCTGGTGCATCTGTGAAACATCAAGTTTCCTCTGCTCAGGTGTACAGATCTTCACCTCACCCACCTTCTTCAGCCTCAAATCACTCACTGATTGAAAAAGAGAGATATGGGACCCAAATTACAGTACATGTAGAGTGAACATGGACTGTTGCTATCCATCTTTGAGGTCATTTACCAATGTTATTTAACTAACACTATCACCCATTAGACAATCCTCTTAGCAGACCTCGTATTGAACTGTACTTTTCTGTGCTTTTTTTCCTGCAAACTGTTAAGTATTCAATCACCCCAAAAAATAAAGACCTGACTTGACGGTCTTAAAATGTACATACACCCTAGATATATGCAATCTTTCATATTCATTTGGCAGATTTTGTGTAATTACATTCAATGGCCACTTCAGTAAAACTTTGTTCTTACCTGGAACAGAAAGTTCGGGCTTCCTGTGTGTGGAACCTGGAACAGAAAGTTCTGGCTTCTTGTGTGTGGAATCCACTAAAGTGACATGAGAAGTGTCAGTGGTCCTGTCCTCAGCCTGTCCTGGGATGGACAAGGAAAGAATGTCCTTGGCTTTAGGCTGTTCTTCAGGTTGGACTTGGACTTTAGTCTGGGCCATAGTTCGGTTTCTTTTGGCCTTGATTTCTTCCACCCTTCTAGTAGATCTTTGAAGCAGAGCCCTACGTTTCTGTTGGAAGTCCTCCTGTAATCCCGAAGTAGCATTCCACTGAAACTCCAGGACCATCTCTATAAATCAAGGAGACAAACAAATAATGTCCTCCACTATTTTATGAATTTCTTTTTGTTTGTTTTATCTCACAAAAAACTAACTCTAAATAGCTGTGACTTAAAACTAAATTCTGTAACTGAAGTTGAATAGTTCTAAAGGAAAACATTTTATGCCAATGTAATCAAATAGACTATGCTTTATTAATTTTACCTGCATGCGGCTGGGTTCTCTCCTCCTCAAAACAAACACTACTCCCCTCTTTTGGTTCCACCTGCTAAAAATAATACCAGTGTTGTAGTGAGACTCGTCAAGGGAAAATAATAGGCTTTTTTTTTAGGGGAAAAGTGTCATTCCAAAATCTTACCAAATAGATGAAAATAAGATGATCTAAAAAGGAACATCATTTTACTATAAGCAATCCTGGTGGAACTAGTATTTTCATTTATTTAAGATAATAAGACTGGTGACATATTGAAGCTGTGCCACAGCGCAAATGTAAACAACAACCTAACAAGACTACAACTCGAAATTATTATGGATATATCATATTTTTGTCCCGCATCGTTAATGCTTGAGTGCCCAGATCAAGGTAGGAGGAAACTTGTGAACTCATACTACCGCGACCTGGCGGAGTCAGGTTATAATACTATAATACTACTATTCAAAAATTTACTTTTTGGACAACTGAAATGTAGTCAGTGAAAGTCTACAGCGGGGAAAAGGTTTCATTTCAAACACAATATTTGCCAGACCTCTTCTATTTGGCCTTTCTGTAATTCCATGCTTTCCTCTTCTCTGAGCTCTTCTTCGTGTTCCTTCTCGTCAGTGGTGGTTGTATCCTGGTCCTCCAGTGTGGTGTCTGTCAGGCTCACCAGTGTTAACTGAGATTCTTCCAGGATCCCCTTCTCATTACTGACACAGCTCTGATTAGAAGGGGAAAGTATTATTTAGCCAGGTCCACGCCATTGAACACGGACAACGCCTCCCCCATGGCTGAGAGGTCGGCTTGTAGCATGCTAGCCAATCACCAACCAGGCAACCGTTTAGACTAGAGTATGGCATTATAGGGGTTGACTTTTCCAACATGGAATGTTGTATGAATATATTCATATTCCACTTTCTAATTAACTACAATGTAAATGTAACACTTACCACTATTTGCCCCCAGATGTTTTCATGGTTGTATTCTTTCTGATTCTGAACATTTGACTCTCTCTCTAGCAGTGATGCTTTTGGGGTTGGTGGACAATCGCCACTAGGCAGGCTGAGAGCTACTAGCTCCCCCTCCTGGTCAATGGGAGAGACAAAGTCTACAGATTTGTGAGGATGACACTGGGATATGTTGAGCTGATCGAATGATTCCTGGAGGGCTGTGTGGCCAGTTTGGGAGAGAGAAGGTTCTTCTGCTCTAAGGCGGTCTGGGGAGGGCTCAGACATGACTGAAGGTTCAGCAATTGATCCCGTCTCATCTTCCTCTGTTGAATATGTCAAGATATTGCACACTTCAATAGCCGACTGTTCACTTCCTTCTGCTGAAGAGGAGGGTGTTTCCTGTTCAGGAAGGTGAAATGTCATCGAATGGTCTACTGTCTCGTTGTGAGTGACCTCCGCCAGGAGAGGGTGGAAAGAGTCTGAGGCTGGAAACACTGTTGGAGATTGTGGAAAACTGTTAATATGGCTCCCCTAACAGTGATACACCTAATACCAATAACAATGTTATTGAAGCACTTTTCAAAATCAAAGTTACAAAGTGCTTCATGTCAAAGTAGTGGACACCAGAATGCAACATTACATTGCAAAATTGTAACAATAACAGGGTAAAAGGGCAGCACCCACATAGTTTTAGTTACAATACAAAAACAGTTTATAGAATATATTCTCTGCTAAATGCCTAAATTGTAAATTGTATATTAGTTAGATTATTTAAACATTGTACTGTAGTTAATTGCATGATATGTATGGTATTGTATAACTAGTTTCTTTGTTACAGATACTGGTTTCAAGAAATATTCCACTTAATTTTGCTGTGTGTTTCCCTTGTTGAAACATTAAAGTATAAATTATATTATATTCAAATGGTCTGACATTAAAGAATACTAGACTATCAAACCATTGGCCATTACTGAATAAAGATTATTTGAATCTGGACCTGAATTCAAATAAATTCAGTACAATTTCAGGTCAGATAAACATGAATGTAAAAGTGACTTGCCTTCACTTCTTTCTGGGTCCAGTTGGAGTTCTGGTGCATGGGTAGTGGCTTGCAAGCTGAGATCCTGTGGATCCAGCCCAGAGACAGGGGAACCGAGAGAGAGAGCTTCGGAACCAACAACTGGGGCAGATGTCACAGTGACAGAGGCGGCAAGATCCATGCTGGTTCTTTCACCTACGCACAAAATTACTTTGATTCAGAAACTTAAAATAGGATTTCATTCATCAACTCTCACAAAGACAAACATTAGGTCTCACTTTGCCTTCTGTGTTTTTCCCATGGCACAATCAATAAATTAAATAAAATAAATTCTACCAATTTAACTTGATTTGAAACTTTTTTTTTTAGAATGGGAACTTCAAAAACATTTTCAAGGGTTGCTGTTAATTTCATCCCCTGTAAGGCGATGCAGAGAAGCTATAAGGAAAGGAAATGTGTATATACAGCCATAAATATAAATATACCATCCATCCTTTACCTGAACTTCCACTCCGTTGGACAGAAGACTCGTCCAACTCCCCTACCAGTGGTCTCATGTGGCTCTCCTGCCCTTCATCCGACCACACAGATGACTGCCCCAACTCCATCTGACCAATCGGCGAGCCAGCAGCTGCATAGACATTCTGTTCTCCACTCAGGAGGCCATGATGGGAGCCTGACTGGTGACTGGAGAGCCTGCCCATGATACGACTCAAAGTGGAGTCCCACCCACCTTGGTCCGTGCCGCTTACAGAGACTGATTGACCCGACGGTGGACCAATCATGGATGAATGCGCCGTCGGTTGACCTAAGGATGAACCAATCATGGTTGAATGAGCTGACGGTTGACCTGTCGGTGGAACAACCATTGACGAATGAGCTGATGGTTGTTGCAGGGGAGGAGGAGCCGTCATGGATGAAAGAGACGACTGTTGGCCAGTAAGTTGCTCCATGGTCGTGTCCCTCTGGTCTGAGGCTAGGCAGGATGATTGATCTGCCAGCTGGCCAATGAGTGGCATGAAAGATAGGCAGGATGACTGGTCTGCAAGCTGGCCAATGAGTGGCCTGAAAGACGTGTCCTGCTCTTGGTTATCGGCCAGCGAAGAGGCATCATGAACTGAGAAGCGCGCCAAGATCTGGTTGACTGTGTTGTCCCACTCCTGAAAGACAGGGAAAAGGACATGCTATCATCATCTGTTACATTAGATTAGATAAATATTGCATGCAACAATATGACTAAACCGGCCGTGAGTGATGTGGACTCATGAGGGGAAAAAGAACGAAGAAAAAAAACACACCAAGACATATCTCTGTGCAACTGAAGGCGTTTCTGCGGGGGCAGACTGAGAGTCTACAGGTCTCTCCTCGTTACTTCCCCTGTCTGGAAGTCCCGTCGGTGACTGCTGGACCATCGAGGAGCTGTTTTCCTCCACATAGGAGCCGCCTCTGTCTGGAGAGGACACTGGAGATGGAAGCAAGAGGGACACTTGCATTAATTATGGTACAACGAGTACATAAACATTCACATTCGACTTATGTTTAATTTGTTTTATCGGACGATTTTGATAACTTTTAAGACATACAAGGTTTTCCCGACACTGTGTGATACGTCACACCTTTGGATCACGTGACCGGAAGAAAATAACTGACGTTCAATTCTCAGGGCTTCTGGGTAATCGAGTCACAATGCAATCCTATGGACAATGGCGGGAGCCTGCGGGTCACTCTGTTCTAGCTTCTTGTTTTGGATGGCCGTACTAATAATTAAACCAAAATAGTGTAATTGATGTAAATAATTGGTAGGCAGAAATCTGGCATCGGTCAAGGCTCTAGAAAATGCCAAATCAAGCATTCCCACCTGTGCTGAAGGAGAAGTCGAGCTCCCTGGTGTATTTATCTATGATACGATGGATGTTGCTGTCATGGAACAGGGCGTCTGTGGCCGGACGAGGAGTGCCTAATGCAGACTCCTCCTGAGAGGAAAAGCTTTCTCTGGACGTAGGGGTGAAATCTAGTGGGTCTGCAGCACCCGCTCTTCTTTCAGCACCAGACCTGGTGGCTAGATGCTGGGAGCCATCTGTAGGGAGGTGGAAGGAAAGAAGAAAACAATGCATTTACAGTTGAGTAAGTGGAGCGAGACAAACAATGCATTTACAGTAAGTGGAGCGAGACAAACAATGCATTTACAGTAAGTGGAGCAAGACAAACAAGCAAGCATTACCACAGATTAATTTCCCTCACCTGAATGGGCAGAGTTTTGTTCAGGATCGGTGGTGACATAGCTGCCAGTGGAGATGGTGGTGGAGAAGTCAGGGTCAGGCGGCCTATAAAGAGACTGAAGACACAGGTTTACTAAGGGGGGATCATGGTTCTTCTGGTGTCATTCTAAGATTTAGTAAACATGCAATTTTACAGACTGAGCTCAGTTCAAGTGTAGAAACCCTCACAAAGTGTATTTTAAATACACTTCAGGTGCTTATGTTTGCATCATCGCTCAGGATATACACACACACACACACACTCTCTACAAAGATACACAGACAAGCATTCTACACAGGCACACACCAGCAGGCGCACACATGCATGTAAACACACAAAATGCTCCTCAAGCATAATCATGGACCAGTGTCAAGTCCTCAGATTTGGCTAGTTTTCATCATTGATCCACACATTGATCCATGGTGAACCTCAGAGGGAGACAATACATGAACTACAATGTGTGCAACTCAGCACACAGATAAAGGTGCCAGTGTTGTTTTAGTTGGTGAACTAACCTCTGTGGGGGATTTGCAGCGGTCGATAGCAGGACCCATATAAGAAGTACCTCCCCTGCCTGAGTCAGAGGAGGACTGAGAGACGTTTGGAGGGAGTGATTCTGAAACACAAATGTTTAGGAGTGAGTGGAACCTTCCCTGCATCATGTGTACAAATAACATGAAAATCACGTTTATTTGGAAAGTACAACACATGGTAAATAAATATATTTGCAGTGGCAACAAAAGTACAGATCCATTGATGCAAGGTTTCCCAGCATATACATCTAAGAGCCACTTGTGTTCCCACTTTCCCATTATCCAGAGATTATTATCTGACCAGACCATGTACGTGTTTTTCCACACCTTATTTTGATCACATAGATATACTTATTGGGATAAGTTCATGTTTAACATCAACTATATACAGTACCAGATTCTGGGGAGGTCCCTGCCTCCATCAGCAGTCTCTCTCGCCAGGAAATCTTGCTGGAACTTCCTGACCCCGAGGCTGACTCAGAGTCAGTCCCTCTCCCAGCAGACTGATCCCCTCTGCTCGAAACAGAGGAAGTATGGAAAGACCAGTGAGAAACCACTGAGGTCTCTGGTTCTTCGTCTGGGTATGTGACACTGTCTACTGCAATACATGCGGGCACATTTACACTGTCCTCTGGACCTGTGGACACACACAAAATGGAACATTAAAGACATACAGTACCTTTCAAAGGGAAAATAAGTTCACAATAGAAAAACCCATGAACTGCACACTGATCGTGGGTTTGGTAGAGGTTGTGTGAAGTGTCCGACCCATGAATACATTCTGTGTGCTTATAATACTCACAACACAAGTAGTTGAAACAAATATTTCGTATGAACATCTTACCAGACTGAATATACTTTAGCATAATAAAGTATTCTTTTCTACAACAACTGAGCACCTCACCTCTCTAACCTATTACTTATATTTAATGCAGCACCTCGTCTCAACAGTTTCTAGAAAAAAGAAAGACACAACAGAAGGCAATTTCTTTTTGGCTCACCAATGACCATGCTGGCATCGACTGGAGTCTCCACTTCCTGAATGGCACTGAGCTCATGTTGTGATGTGATCTCCATGGTGCCCAGCCTGACCCGGGCCACTGGGGGTTTGGTTGGCCGAGGAGCGAGGTGCGGTGGTGGGGCAGCTGTATCAGCCAGGGTGGTGGGAGCTAAAGAAAATGAGAAATCAATACAATTATATTGTGCAATATTTAAAACCTGAAATTCCAGTAGAAATCTCAATGAAACAATACATTTTCTGGCATGGGAATTTAAGGGAAACTAGCAGAAGAAAAAGGCACAATTTGCTTACCACTGTTGGGTGGCTGGCTTTGTGCAGTACCGCCTTCTTGTAGATGTGACAAAGAGCCTCCACTAGCCTCCTCCATTGCTTTGAGAAGGGATGACAGAAGTCTGAGGCGCATGGCACCAATGTCCTCTGAAACTTCCTCGACGGCCTCTGGAGCAGGCTATGGGGAATGGATAAAATTGTGAAAATAAAAAATGTTTTACCTATAAGCTTCAAATGAAACTAGACCCTAAAACAGACTTAGAAGAACATCAATTTGTCCTTGTGACATTCGAGACAACTTATCTAGCAGTGGTTTGGGAGGGAAAGCTGTAGTCTGGGAACTGGATGTTTTATTCCGATTCATTCCCTGGCTTCTCTTGGCTTTGTGTCGAATCATTTACGCTTGAGAAAGACACTGAACCCTTCCCTAACAATGAATTAACAGCAGCAGCGGTGTGCCGCTTCCACGTTCTGAGAAACTAAGGTCTTATGTACTGAGCACCTTCCCTGCTGCAGCAGAGAAAGAAATGCGTTTTGCAATGTTCAGAAAAGTTCAACGTTTCCACTGCCGCACTGTGGCAAGATAAAGTGTCAGAGAAGACCCTGACCAATGCCAGATGATCAATTACCAATAATTTTACCAATATTTTGTCAAAAAGTACAAAAAACTAAATCACTTCGAAAAACTTAGAATCGACAATGATGTCATCAATAAAGTCTGTCAAACTAATATATCTGTCTGGCTCTTTCAGTTGGTGAAATCACCTGATGTTACGCATTACTACCTGTACAATTTTAAAAATGTTGATGAAAAACAGCCAAGATTTGTCCCAGGACCCAGTCACCTGTGCATCACTGTTGAGTAGAGTCTGCAGGGCCTCTCTTTGCCTTCTCATCTGGTCCCTTTCCTCCTCTTGCCTCCGTCTCGCCTCCTCCCGCTCCCTCTGCTGCTGTGAAACAGTCTCCCTCTGCCGTAGCACCCGGCTATGAGCCTCCTTCAGCTCTTGCCTCTGCCTTTCCAGATCACCCTCCCTGGCCAGCAGTGATATTGTCTCAGGAAAGCTTTGCTCACAAATCCCAGGCTTCTCTGAGGCCCGTGTTGGTGGACGTGTAATACCTTGGTTAATGGCTTGGAGAGGAGGGAGGGTAGGTGGGAGAGGGATGCCGCGATCTGCTGGCTGGATTGTGAGTGGACTGTGGTCTGGGTAGGCTGTGGTGACTGGAGAAGGTCTTTGTCGCTCAGGACAAAGTTCCAGTTCCCTCTGCTGTGCCTCCCTCTGTGCTAGCACACGACTATGAGCCTCCTGTAGCTCTTGCCGCTGCCTCTCCAGATCACACTCCCTGGTCACCATTGACATGGCCCGGGGGAAGGCCTGTGTTGGTGGATTTGTAATACCTTGGTTAATGTCTTGTACAGAAGGGAGAGTAGGTGGGGGAGGAATACTACAAGCTGAAGGATGAATTGTGAGTGGTCTGTAGTCTGGGGAGGCTGAAGAGGCTCTCACTCGCTCAGGGAGATGTTCTGTCACTCTCTCCCTTGTGTTGATGGTCAGCCAAACAGCATCCGGGGCTATTTGGTCCCTGAGACTCACAGCTGCAGAGTCCAATAGCATTGGTCTGGATCTGGAGTCCACAACTTCACCGGGTCCTGAATTCCAACCAGAACCTGAGAGTGGGCGAGGCAACGGCACAGCAGTTGACTCTCTGGTAGGGATTTCTACTGGAACCTGGGTTTTACCATTTGCTTCAGCAATAGAGTGTAGCATTGTGGAGCCACTGAGAGGCTGCAAATGGGGTACTAGAGGTAAGGTTTTGTCGGTGCTATGGGAGGGAGGGAGAACAAGGCATGGAGGTACAGCTAGGGGCATTGCTGTTCTGGTGGCCATGTTACGAATTTGAAGACTTCGCTGGTATTCTTGCAGTCGCTGGCGAGCCACTTCCAGTGATCGTTTGTGAACTCTAAACTCAAGACACACAACATTCAGAAAATTATATACAAATGATGATATGATTTACCTTTTCTATACCAGCCAATTTGTCCAATAACCCTTTATTACTCAGCTCATTTACTTTTCTATAAAACCCTGATGATAATTGATAACACCAGCAGATTTAAAACACACCTATTCTGCTCCAGGAGTCGCTGCTGGTATTCTCTGATCCGTGTGGTGTGGGCATTTTCAGCTGCTGTAGGCACAGACTGCAGAAAAACAAAGTAAAAAAAAATGACGATTTAAGTGTGCTATACTGATTTTGACATGTGAAAAAGTGCACAAATAAACATTTTGACTGACTTATATGGTTACTTCACAACTAAGGTAGATAACAAATCTGATAATAGCACATATTGCCTTAGCCCTTTCCAATGAAAAGGATGGGGTGTGTGTGCGTGCGTACGTGCTTGCGTGCGTGCGTGCGCCTACCTCAGCAACTGCTCTGGGAGTGATAAAGGAGACTTCCGGATCATGGACACTGACAGGTACGTCCTCTTGACAGACAGGTAGGTCCTGGCTGACAGCAGCCTTCAGGGTCTCTCTCTCTTGCTGGGCTTTCAGCAGTTCCTGCTCCAGCATGGACTTCTGCTCCTCTAGCTCCTGGAGTAAAGCTATCTGCTGCTGCTTCTCCCTCTCTAGCTCTTCTTCCTGTAGGTCCTACAGATAAATAGGGAGATAAATAGGATAAATAGGGAGCATTCATGTCCTACAGTGTAGGACATGAATGCTCCCTATTTATCTCAACATTATCTTAGATTGCTAACAAATTAATCAGTCTAGTAATGTTGAGTTATAAAGTGAGATACGGGCACTGGCAGCAATGTTCGCCAGTACATCAACATACCAATCAGTGCAAGCCTGTGGCTCTGAATGGGCACATACCCTTTTCTGTCGCTCCAATTCAAATTCCTGCATCTTGTTAGCCAGCATGTCAGGAAGAAGCAATGTCCCTACCACAACCGTCTCCTCTGTAGTCTCCAGTGCTGGTTAGATTAAAAAGAAAAAGTTAGAAAATAAAAAGGAAGATAAGAAAATATTTTAAAAAGTTTTTTTATTAACAAAAACATTTGATCCTAGCAGATGTACCTGGTGGCGAGTGGGAAGGCTGAAGGAGCTTGTGGCTGGCAGTGCATGGTCGCACTCTCTCCTCACTGGACAAAGAGCCTGTGTCGATAGTCGAGTCACGTTCGGGTACCTGATCCTCAGTGGTGGTTGGTGGCGGGTGGCCAGCGGGGACGAGGCTTGCTTCGCTGCTCCACTGGTGGTCCCTTTGGGTCCTGATGCGGTTCAGGAGCTTCTGCAACGCCTGTCTGGGAGCAGGTCTAGCTGCCTGGGAGGACTCCACTACAACAAAGAAGTCAGGACTGATTACACATATATTATACACATTATTGTTATGTCAGGACAGAACATCATTTTCAGAGTAGCTGTGCATGCATTTTAGTATGGTTATAACGTACCGTTTGGACAAAATGGCCCAAAACGCATGGACAAAAAGTAAATCACTTTTCCTTGCATGTTGTTCACAAGTTATTTAAACAACAACGCTGATATGCCGGTAGAAATCCTAAAGATAACATGTGTACCACTTCCTTAACTTTCTATGGTAGGAGGAGTCAAGCTCTTTACCCATTTCTTGCCCCATGCGTCCCATCTGCTCCTGATCAGGGCCAGTCTCTTCTGCTGCAGGGGTTATTTCCACTGGAGTGGCGACATCGTCCAGGGACAGGTCCAGGTCTTCATTCTGGCTGTCTGTGGACTGGGCCGGTAGAGGCTCTGCGACCAGCTGGAGTAACAGGTCACCTTTCACCCCTGCGTGGATACATACATGAAAAGGCAAGGCTCAATAGAATAGCACAGAAGCAGGGTAAATCCAGGTTTCCCATGTGTTATCTCATCTGGGCACTTGTAGACATAGTTAGTTTGTGAACTAAATCAAGACCACAATATTGAATAATACATCTGTAATGTTATTATGCATTCATTTCAATTGTCAGGCAGTGGCAGACTATAAAATGGAAAGAAATACCTAAAGACATGTAGTTACTATAGCACACTGTAAACCCAAACTTCCTGGGTAACATGTATTCTTACTCCTCTCTCCTGTGTACATGTCCTCGAAGGCGAACTCCATCTCCCTCTGGCAGTCCACCATGAACTCCTGTCTCTTGTACAGAGGCTGGAAGATCTGAGCAGGCATCTGGGACACTTGGCGTCTTCTTCTCAGTAGGTCTGTCTGCTGCATGTGTTCCAGCTCGGTGAGGAAACGCTCACGGTCCTAGAGAAGAAAAGGGCGTTTGCATGCATTCACATAGGTAACGCAAGACCGTGCTAGCAACAGTAATGAAATACACTCATAATACTGGATTTTAATTAAATGAAAAGAACAAACAAAACGTATACAAGGTCAAGACAAAAGTACGGTTTAAAGGTAAGGGCAAACTTCTGTAAAAGGAATATTTGCACTTTGCAGTAAAAAAAAAACCTTAGCAGCCATGGGTATGGCATTTGTTAGTAATCCCCTCTAAATGGTACAGTATACATATTATGTTGTGCTGGGAGAACTGCAGCACTGCGATTCTGATGATACCTGTGTGAGGCGTTCTCTCCTCAGGGCGTGCTTTCCTCTCAGTCGAGCCTTCTCCAGCTGCTCCTCTCTCCCCTTTTCAGCCTCCCTCCCCAACTCCTGCAGCCTCTGTGCCTCCTGTTCTGCCATCTCATGGGCACTGGGCTGTGGGATCATCAACAATTCACATGTCAAGTGGATAACTTTTATGGGATGTCTTTCTACCTCTGGTTCTCTAGATGCTTTATTTTCTAGATCTCACTTAAAAAGGGAACAGTCCATTCTTTCCATAGTAGAAAGTATTGCTTTAAAATAAGTTGTGGCCTGTATTATAATTACCATAATACCATTATAATAAAATAAACAATTTTCAAAAGTCACAAAAATAGCCGATCTACACAATGATGTGATCCGAGTTAACAACAATGCATAACATTTCAGCACTTGTAGATCGGCTAAAATATATTATGAAAAATAAAAGATCATACAACATACAAGTTGCACACTCTATTCACTAGTAATTTCCTAGTTGTTAAATAAAAGTCCACTCCAGTGTCCACAGCACTGATGAGACAGGTTTTGTCATAGCCCAAAGGCAACGCTTTTTCAGACTGCTGTAACCAATAGCCATTTATGGGAAAGGTCTGAATAATCATATGATATCACCCACTTCAGTTCAAAAATGTCTGCATCTCACTGGCCACTATTTATATTACAATTCGTATCATAGATTCATTACAGTGTATGTCTATAGTCAGATAGATTGAAGGAATGCAATTCTTGCATAGTGGATACATTGCAACGACCTACCTGTGTTGACTCAACTTCCCTATCCACTGCGGTCTCTGGCATGTGGTAGTAGGTTGCAGAGAAGGAGTTCATGTCTGATTTCTTCACTACATGCTGTTTCTTGGGGTCTATATTCTGTTTGAACAATAAAGAGTAATTTTAATAATACCAAACAAACAAACAAACAAACATCACCTCACAAGCTACCTTTTCAGCAAATAGATGGACTAGTCTTATGCTTCTGAGGATGGAATTTGTGAGTACCTCAGGTGTTTAATAAAAAACAAGAAATGGGGTGCCTGGTGCCAGTTAGTGTCCGGAGTATAATGCTATTTGTGAGCTATTACCGGTATAGACTTTTGAAAGACTGTCCTACAATATTCTGTTCTAGCAAAGTACAACATATCCACATATGCTGCAAAACATATTCTGAAAACAACAATAGTCACCCCCAAAATAACCACAGTCCAAATTATTGTGAGATTTGTTTTGTCCAGTATCATTCTATTATTCAGCCGAGCCCTATTCTAAATTTACATGTAATATTGTCTGTTTGCCACATTCACTGGCACACCTTCACTACAGACCTAATCACTATGAGGGAACACAGGTTCTCACTAACAGAGTGGAGGAAGCTCAGTGACGGAGCCATACCTCTGCTGGAAAGTTTTCAATAGTGTCTGTTAACAGTCTACTACAGTATGTAATTTTAATCGTGTTATGACAATTGGGAGGCTTGGGAGCCTGGCATATCACCTCAATGGGGCGCAGTGGAGGTGGTGGGAGGCTGGCCACTTTTGTTGCCCTCTCCTTTTCTGCCTGCAGCGCCTTCTTCCTTGCCGTGATGAAACTATAAAAGGGGAGAGCACAGACCGACATTAGACTGAAATGCAGTCAGACGTGCCTGTCATGAAATAACCCTCTTCTGGACCGTAATGCTCACCGAGTTTGCTCCTCATGGTCTTTTAGCCTCTGTGATTTGAGCTCTTGCAGGGCCTCTCTGTAACGCTCTTCTGCCTTTGCTTGATTCTCCTCTTCTCTCCGAGCGATGGCTGCCCAGTCAGGTTCCTGGCTCAAAAATAATAAATTAATACATTTGAGGGATCTAATAAAAATATAAATCATAAATCATTTTTTTTCTATTTTATGATGGCATACTGATGATTATTACAAAGTAAAATATGTGTGATTATCTGTGTACTATATTATCATATCGTACACGGCACCATGTGTACTCCTATCCTGTTTACATTTTCTTTTGCACTCCTGTGGCCCTGTCCAAGCTGTTCCAGGCTTTGCTGGTATAACTTCTGCAGGGTCTCTATCCTCTCGCTCTTCTGACGCTCCCAGTCACTCCTCAGCTGATCCTCCAGGTTCTGCAGCTCTCTCTCCCGTCTCCGCTGCACCTCGCTGCGGATGTGCAGCGCGATGTTCCGCTGCTGTTCACGCACCTGCACGGACATCCAACAAACATCAGCAATGAATGAACATCCACTGGGTGTGTCAACTCATGATATTGAACATCTTGAGAAGAAGCTGCACTTCTATAAATGTGGTTCTCAAAGTGGGGTTCAGCCCAGGGGGATCCTTGAGGGAGGTTCAAGACTGTCCTCAACAAAATCAGGACTAGTTGGAAGTGGAACACATACATTTTCGGCTATTCGAAAATAGCTCACATAAGTGAGCTTGCAGATTGGTTATCGAAAAATGGTTGTTTTCAAGAAATGACAAATCTGTGGGGAAGTGGGGAACCCTGGCAGAATACCGGTACTTTAAAATGCACAGCCAAGCGTAGCCAAATCAATTTGGTGTCCTTGACATTAAAATGTATGACAACCAGTGCTTTACCCTCTGTTTAGAGGCAGACAGACGCACACACACAATTATGAGTCAATAAATGCAACAAAGGGGTAAAGAACAGCAAATTAGATACTTTGGACTCTAAAAATATTTCGGTTTTATCATGATTATTATTGTAATTATCTATTTATGCTGCTGTATTGTCTTAAGGAAGCCAAACAAAAAATATATGTTACTCTTTTTGTACACAAGACAAGTATAACTTTGGCTTGCCTTGAACCTTGATTGGTTGAAGTTAACAGTTTGCAGAATTGCAGAACATTTCAAGCACAACTCAATACAAAAACTGGACGACAACATAAAGCATTACACTTGTTTACAATAGGGCCAGCATTTTCAATTCATGAGAACATATAAATTCATACACGTCCAGACTAGAGAGCATAATATATTAATAATTACCTGTTGTATTCGTAGTTTTCTCCTCCTGTCATGTTCCTCTCGTATGAGTTGAGCCTCTTCGTTGGGACTGAGTCTCAATCTGACCACTTTTCTCTTCATGTTCAAAACATTCTTCTGACAGACAGACTGACTGACCTTATTATGGTTTGGACTTCGACAGGGGGTTCAAAATACAAAGACCTCTGCTGCAGACAGTTAGCTGCTGGTTAGCTTTGCTCCAGTCTTTGTAGTCATTTCACACACACATACTTGTTTCAACGACACACACGTGCATTGTTAATATTATTAACAAAACGCGCGTTTTACCAAAAAACTAAAAACGAAGTGCAAATGGGAGACAATAAACGAAGTTTGGTTTGTCAGTATTACTACCATGCCAACATAAAGTGACGGTTTATTATTTGGGCATCATGTGATGCGTCACATCCGATCGTTCAAACGACCCGCCCCACACACGTGATATACTCCAGTCGTTCCCAAAGTGGTGGTCCGGGGACCCCCAGGGGTCGTTGATGGAGTTCCAGGGGGTCCCCCAGCTAAATGATAGTTTAAAATGGACCCTTATGGGCCCTTGTGTAACTCTGAGAGTGTACAAATGGAGCTCTGGTCCATAGCTCTACTACTTCTGTGATTCTGCCTTTCAGTATCATAGAACCAGTGGAGTTTGTGGAGCTATGCCTATGGACCAGAGCTATGCTAGAGCCGTAAAAATCTTCTCTAATGGGGGTCCCTGGAATAGCTTTTCAAATGGGGGTCCGCGGGCTAGTGTCAATGTGGGGGTCCTTGTTGACATGAAAAGGTTTGGGAACCTCTGGTCTGAGTTCCCAGAAGTTTTATTTCTCGCCACAGGGAACCACTGGTTTAGAACCGCCCGAGACGACACTCTGGACTGGTCCGCTAGATGGCGCGGCGGTAACAGACTGTGAGCGTCGTCTGTCTCTTAGCCAATACTCTTTTTCTGTGGTCTATTCTCTTGTGTCTGTTTTGGAGCACAAGCCTATGTTGTGATCTTTTACCAGTCGCCCGGTTGGGTTCGGTTCGGTTGGACCCAGCATTATAATCGGATATATAATCGGGATCAGTGTTGTCTGTGTCTACTCTACTGCGGAAAGGTGAGGTTTCAATAGCACTTTATCACTGAACAATCTGCAACGCGCTAACGTTATTATAGCTAGCTTCGTGCTATCATGCTGCTATCAACTACTTCTTATACAGATATGAACGTTGCTTTCAATTTACAGTTTACAGTTCTAACGTAACGCTAGATAAAGTAAAAACCAAACAACAACAACAAGCCATTTAGCTAGCCATGGTTCACAACATGACGCTCGTACTTCACGAGCAATGCATGACAGTCATGTTTCAGGGCTACCATTTAGCAATCGTCTAGGTATGCTATAATAGGATCCCAACCACATAAAAAAAGTGTGACTCTATTCCTTGCACTCCTCAAAACCGCCTGATTAAAGAGCATCTTGGTCTGGAACACTGGTCCTTGGTGTGCAGTGCAATTGTAGCTGTTTCTACAAAAGTATGCCCCCCCCCCCCAACTGATTAATTGAAAAGGGTGTACCCTGTTGCAAACAAGTCAGTGTAATGCTTTAGTTTGTTGTCCACAGTCTTTGAGTTGTGCTTTTGTGAAATGTACACATTCTGTTTACTGCACAATATGATATAAGTTTATTGCTGCTAGTGTTGATGATGTCTTGTTGAATTCAGTGCACGGGACAGGACCACAATGGAAAATGTCTTAATTGGGCTTTTTGTTATGCTTTTAACATAACATAATTGTAGTATCGTAATCGTACCACTGTACTTTTGCAAACTGTTAATAAAGTCATCATCAATCAATCAACCACTGATTCATAATTTGTTTATTCCAGTATCATCATCATCATCATCATGTCGGGTGGCCCACCATCAGCGGTGCAAGTCAGCATCGAGTCCTCCTGCGAGAAGCAGGTTCAGGAAGTCTCTCTCGACGGGACAGAGACGTATGTCCCCCCTCTCTCCATGTCCCAGAACCTTGCCAAGTTGGCCCAGAGAATTGACTTCGGCCAGGGTTCAGAGTCGGACGAGGAAGGGACTAATGGAGAGCCCCGGAACCGTGACTGGGGGAAGCAGGAGCCAGAGGAGGAGGAAGGTGTGTTTAGATAGGTATCAGGAATTCAGGGTGGAAGATGTGATGTGAAATGTGTGTTTGAGGCCCCACTGCCTCATCAGTGGAGCGTATGGACTATGCCAGTGGTTCCCAAACTGGGGGCCGGTCCCCAAATTATTTTTGGCGGATCAAATGTAAGAAAGAGGCAAACATTGTCAAAATAGACGATCTACAAGCTATCATCACCTCGCACTGCAAGGCTATTTTTCCACAATATTTATCTGTGTGCTTGTCAGGGTGGGGGTAGAGGGTGCAGGGGGTCCCAAGTTCAAATATGATTATTTTGAGTGTTATGGCCTGAAAGGTTTGGGAACCCTTGGAGTATGCTAAACCACTTTCTCTCTGTGTCTTAGAATCAACTTTATAAGAGCAACATTTATATTGCAGACAAAGTAAAGAGAAGTTCTATCTATTATAGGCACTGTGAAGTTCCAACCGTCCCTTTGGCCATGGGACTCTGTGCGGAACAACCTACGCAGTTCCCTGACAGAGATGTGTGTACTGTACGATGTCCTCAACGTCGTCAAGGAGAAGAAATACATGGCCTTAGACCCCGTCTCTCAAGATCCTAACGCTGGAAAGGTAAAATGAGCATTTGTGGATAAACATTTGCATAAGCACACAAATATATACCGGTATGTAGAATTTCTAAATTAAAAAAGGTATTGGGCAACCAGGTTGAAATGAAAGTTCCTAAGATGACATATCCTCTCTTAGACGCCGCAGGTGTTCCAGTTACTCAGTAAGAAGAAGTCTCTGGCTACAGCAGCTCAGATGCTGCTGAAAGGAGCAGAGAAGCTCAATAAGTCTGTGGCTGAGAACCTGGAGAACAGACGGCAGAGGGACTTTAACTCGGAGCTGCTAAGACTCCGTTCACAGTGGAAGCTCCGTAAAGTAGGAGATAAGATCCTGGGAGACCTCAGTTACAGGAGTGCAGGTGTGTGTGCATGCGTGAGACTGAGTTACATTATTAATGTTTGCATTAGCAATTTGTTCTAAAACAGGTTATAAAGATGACTATCAATTATATTATACTATTCATTAAAACAACAATCAAGATAAGGAATTACGTGGAAGAGGAAGGTTACTCAGTGCATTGATATGCAGCCAGGAACATTCATGTGAAATTTGTCCAAACCTGAGTGTGATTGTTGTGACAGACGGTGTGAATGGTTATTAATGATCGACTCAATAGCCCAATCTGATCATCTGCTCAATCTAAAAGACACGGTTGCTGTCTGACCTGTTTTAACAGTTAGGAACCAGTTCTTAATCCAAGTCATATCCATGTGTTTACTACTTATCATGTTTAACATCCAAAGCTGACATAATATCTAATAATGTAACATGTCAGTTGGTCTGATTTTGATATTTCTTTCTGTGAAGGTTCCCTGTTTCCTCACCAAGGTACCTTTGAAGTGATTAAGAACACAGACATTGATCTGGAGAAGAAGCTTCCAGAGGACTACTGCCCTCTGAATGTACAAATCCCCAGCGACCTGGAGGGTTCTGCTTATATCAAGGTGAGGAATAAAATATTGAAATGAATTCAAAACTCAAGGGACCACCACGGCAAAGCAAGAATTAAGATCACTGGCAAGTGAACAAATTAATTGTATATTGTATGCTATGCTCCCAGGTGTCTATCCAGAAGCAAGCATCAGACATTGGCGATCTAGGAACAGTAAACCTCTTCAGGAGACAACCCAAAACCAAAGCAGGTACTATTCAGCCTTGAATTGTAGCTCTAATGATACAAACAAATCCTATCTTTACCCCATTTTTGAATCAGTAGTGCAGCATTTATTATCATGCTTACCCCCAGAGTCCCTCAATTACTCTACACTTTGCTGTTTAACCTCTGGTTTGTTTACAAACCGCATTTAGCATTGCCGGTTCCACTATTTCTCCCATGATGACCCCACAATCTTTTCACGAATCTCATCTATTGATGATTCTCTCTGTTGTCCATATCTGTTCTCTCTTCCTGTCATCCATTATCAATCCTATCTCCTCTCTCCTGCCAGGTACCCAGCTGTGGCATGTGAAGCTGGAGGCGGCGCAAAATGTTCTGCTGTGTAAAGAGATCTTTGCTCAGCTGTCCAGGGAGGCGGTCCAGATCAAGTCCCAGATTCCACACATTGTCGTTAAGAACCAGATCATTTCCCAGCCGTTCCCAGGTAAAGTGGCACTAGTTTGTAGCACAGTAATAGAAGTACAGTATTTCTCCCTCTTTGGAGTTTTGTCTTGCATAATAATAATTTGTAATAATAACTTTCTACCTCTGTTTCCACGGTCCTTCAGGTCTGCAGCTGTCCATTTCCTTGTGCCACTCTACGGGAGAAAAGAAGAACCAGCGTGCGTCTCCAGAGAAATCCAAACCAGATGACCACCTCTACGTTCTAGAACACAACCTGCATCAGCTGATGAGAGAGGTCAGATACATTCTGGAAATAATAAATAACTTACTGTTTTTCTTATGCCTTTTGGGGCTACATAGTATTTACAGCATCAGGGCAATTTCAGCAGTGTCAGTTGCTGGTCATAAATATGAAACATACTGTTGCCAGTGCCACCTGGTTGGTACCTACCTAAGACAGCCCATGCAGATAGTGTAGGGGCTCCATCTCTGCTCCTGGTGTTACTATACTATATGTTATAAACACGCAACCTTACTTGCTTTTGCATTAACAGTTCCATAAGCAGCAGCTGAGCTCCGTAGTGATGCCTCACCCTGCTAGCTCACCCTTTGGACACAAACGGCTGCGTCTGGCTGGACCCATGGCCTATGACAAGACGGAGATCTCCAACCTGCAGCAGAGCGAGGGCCTCCTGGAGAAAATCATCAAGCAAGCAAAGCACATCTTCTTACGTAGCAGGTAGGCCTCATTCCATGTTGTTGTCTCTGTCGAGCCGTGTGGAAACCCAGTATGTCCAAAAACCTTGTGTGTACAAGCTCACAAGGTGTTGCGATAGACAACCTTTGGGTGACTCTCTTGTATGATACTATTACTCTCATGTATCACTCTCATACAAGAACATGTTCTCAGCCATAAGGAGAATAGGAGATAATTGCTAGACTGTGCGTGCATGTGTGTGTGTTTCAGGACGGCGCGCACCATTGACAGCCTGGCCAGCCGTATTGAGGACCCCCAGATCCAAGCTCACTGGTCTAACATCAATGATGTGTATGAGTCTAGTGTCAAGGTCCTCATCACCTCACAGGGCTACGAGCAGATCTGCAAGTGAGTAAGAGTACAGGAGGGATACAAATTTAATTTAAAGTTAAAATACATAAAAAATGTCCAAAAGGGGGAAGTTGCAGTAACACATAAGTCTTCTCAAATAGCAAACAGAGTAAAATTGACTACGGGGGTGCCTGGGAGATGGAGCACTCCTGAGCTTCCTTCCCCATGACTGTGGTTTTGTCACGTAGTCACACCTTTACGGACGCATACATTCAAATGCTAATATGGTGCTTTTGTTTTAACCTGTCAGGAAGAGTCTAAAAGTTGCAGTACAGTAGCCTTTCTTTCTCACTTGTCTACAATGAAGTACCCAATGTTTTGTTTTTTCCCCCGCTGCGGCGAGTGGGGGCACCCCTGACAGTTATAA
>OOFJ01134170.1:0-13234 GCA_900323375.1 Benthosema glaciale | reverse complement strand
GGAGGTGTGGCCAATGCTGTTTGGCCACTCAAAATGGCTAAACAGCATTGACCACACCTCCAATTCTTAAGTTAAGACTTAAGAACTGGTACTTAAGAAGCGCAAAATAGGGCCCTGCATGTCTCCTACTACAGACATTCCACAGTATGCTAACTAACAATAGGGAGTTGCCTCAGCTGTGGGGGACAATTTACTGTCCCTGCACCTGGGGTTGTTGATCAAGTATCCAAGATTAACATACCATTTGTTGTGGGGGGTTTAGTTTAGGGCCCACCCTTTGTCTTTGTCTTGACTGTATAAAAATCACTAAAAATGTATGTATTTTAGTTCACTTCTCCGAAAGCCGTCAGGCTGTCGGAGGGCCTACAATGGTTGTTGTACTCTGCTCTTCTACAATAAAACTGGACTCTTCTCAACCTGAAGGAACAACTGCTTCTGCTTCAACTACTTCTTCCGTTTTTACTATAAGTCTTTTTCAACCCAGTAAGTCCGTCTGTGTAGAGAGAGAAGACCATTCCTCTTTATATTTAGTAGTATTGTTATAGAGATGTATCTTATCATAGATTCATCACAATGGTGCCGAAACCATGAACAGCGTGTGAGGGCTGTTTTCTGTACCCTCAATGTCGCAACTCTTCTATTAGATGGCTCTGGACTCACCTGTCTCCATCTCCCTCGTCAGCCCACCTGTGAACACTCTGCCAATTTACCTGCTCCCTATTTAACTGGACTCCTTGCACACACTCACCGTCAGAACGTTGTCATTTTCCATGGGTTATTTCCTTGATGTTCCTGGTTTCTTTGTGTCCTTGCTCTTTGAAAGGTTTGGTTTTGAACTTTATGATTATTGTGCTCAGTAGAGTTTTGTATTTCGGACTTTTCAGAGTTTTTTGTTTGTACTTTGAAAAGTTTGGCTTTTGGATTTCCTGAGTTCTCTTGTTTATCCTACTGACTTGGACTTAAATAAACCTTTTGATCTTTGAGCATTACTCTGTGTGCCTCTGCATATTTGGGTTCAGTTATTCCGGGTATCTCGACAATGCAGGCAGGCAGGCAGGCAAAACACTCAAACAGACAAAAATAAAGTAATCTCTGGTCTTGCATGCTTTGGCCTGGTAGAGGTCCAATAACTGTACATTGCTTGGTGTGAAGTGTGGTGCAATGCAATTTGTTTTAAAGGAAATTCCTTTTGTGTCTATCCCCTTAGATGTTTAGAGCTATAAAAGCTCTGCCCTGATCTCAGATATTGTAATTGCTTGCTGATTCTCTTTAATTTATCTCCCAATAACAATGCTTTCCTCCTGACTCGTATACTTGATGTCATAGAGCTGGTGTATTTATTGTTTTTATTCTAAGGTTAGATTTTCTGTGGCAATAAGCAAAGCAGACTTTGCAATTCAAATGGCCTAGCTACAGAAATTTGGTTCATAAATAAATTAACATGAAGTTGTTTTGATACTCAGACAGAAAATGTTCCCCATCTGCTACCACAAGACATTTTCTGGTAGTAATGACCTCCCCTATCTTGTGTTATGTTGCATATTATGAGACAGTTGTACGGAACATTCTAAATAGAAAATAATTGCATACTATTAAAGCAGTTTAAAGATTGGCTCAGGGATCAGCTGCCCTTGACCTTTGATCCAGTCAAGTGTCTAACCAGCAGTGGTGGAAAGTACATTTACTTAAGTACACTTGTGAGGTGTTTTGATCCTTTACCTGAGTATTTCCAGTATACTCTTATTTCTACACCAGACAAATATTGTATTTTTACTCTACTAAAATAAACCGTGGAGTAAGATAATAATTCAATTCTTTCTGACCCTAATGGACATCCTTAGCAGTCATGTTCAATCTTTGTGTTTTACTATTGATACGTCTCACAGTATTGAGGATGATACCATAGCAGATTATATATTTTTTTATCTATGGTTTTATCCTGACAAGCAACAATTTTGGTCCCACACAAGATATCTCAAAAACTGTTTGAATTGCCATGAACTCAAAAGTACATCTTTACACTTACAGATATAATAGATAGAAGGGTAAGGTCGACTGTGGCTGAGGTGAGGAACAAGCCAAAAGTGCACTATGCCGTTGTGTTAATTAAACTGCCAGTTTGAACATCAATGCCAAAATGAGAGCTTTGGATCCAGAATACTGGTGTGAACAGATTTTAATCTTATGTAGGGAAATTATGAGTAGTCGGACATGAAAGCTTTTCACATTTTCTAAGGCTTTCAACAGCAAAAAAGAAACTTTCATTGTAATAATTCTCATTGATAAAAGTGTCACATAGCATTTCGGTTTCATATGCATTCCTGAATATAATTTACACAGAAAAAGCAATGCTAGCTGTGTAGACCATTGCTCCGAAAAAACACTGGGATGGGAGTTCAGTGACAACACTGACTCTGTCCATGGTGCTGAATTGGCTGTGCTGTTGATGCAGTGTGTGTGTGTGTGTGGTCCTTTCTATCAATAATTTATTATTTTCACAATCTGACACCAAATAACACTCACAAACTAACATATGTACATGATAAAGCTAGTGTGCTGCTTGCTGACTGTTGACTTTGTCATTAGTCCATACAACAAAAATATATATACTTAGACGCACAAATAAATGACTGTATATTAAACAGTGCTGTAGGGTGGGTCTTGCCGCAACCGCTGCGGTGTGTAGATGTAGGCATCTCCACCTTACATTGGTGCACTTTCACGTGCATCGCTAAGACTGGACGCAGAAAGTTCGAGGATGCCTTTTCTATAGAGACGTAAGGCACCTGGAAATACCTACTATACATGTAGCCATTTTCTGGTGAATAGCTGATCATCCTCTTCATTTGAAATTGGGCCCTCATCACCATCAATGACCACATCAGGCATAGAAGACCAAATTGAATGCACCACCAGAGCTTCAATCTGACACGGACTTGTCGATACTTTCAAGGCCCCTGGTGGTATCCAGCGCAGCCTCAGCTGGTCCACTTGGTGCGTATCCTGGAGGGGTTGCATTGTACCAGCATCCCAGACTCAATGCCCTGTCACAGATGTTGAATTATATGGGCTCATCATTATTGAAGATGCATTGGTCTGACAGCTTCCCTTTGACAATTGATATGCTCCTGGACTTGCTCATGCAGCTTTAATATTATCCTCATCCTTTTGAGCCATATAGGCACACAAAAAAAGCATTTATTTACGGATCTTTCCACCTGCACATCAAAATTCTACAGTTTGTAAAGGATAATATCAGAAAGTGTGTGTTTTCAAAGCAACAGGCCTCTGCAGCAGTGGGCATTTGTCTTCGGGACCAATGGTATTGCACCGACTGGGTGCAATGCCCCGACTTGGTGCAATGCCATTGGTGCCATCTAGCAAAACCAGTGGACCTGTCCTGGTTTAAAAAATAATAATAAAAGTGCAGCTCTCATTCTCTCTCTAACCAACCACAGAAACCCAGACATTTTATTTCCAGGGAGAAAATTGTCCAGGGAGAAAACACTAGGCTCCTCAGGCAAAAGCAGCATAGCGATAATTAGCTACAAACACATGTATCCTATCTTTAGTCAAATAATGACAAATATAACAGTTAATGACTGATTCCATGTGGGATTCCTTTTTTTTTTAGATGTGGATGTAAGGAGACTCCATCTCTTTGAGAGGCTGTGCGTTGACAGCCAGGAACAAGACATTTTCCATGGACTAATTTAATAGTCATGTTATGCTGTCACAGGTTGTTTATTGAAATGATTGTCTTGCATACACAATGCAGCCGGTAGCAACACTGCAGACACAATTCATTTTACTCCAAGCTTCCCACAACAGCAGTAACTCACTGGATGGGTCCAATTCTACCTTCAACATCAAATGGGTTTGGACTTTCTCTGCATAGCTACAACCTAGATTCCCCAGTAGATCAACAATACCCGTACCGACGTGGAAACTGGATTAAATTCTGAAGGATGTTTGTGTGCAACATGGACTTGAAAAGACAACACTGAGAAATGAATATATAAATAAATATGTCCAAATATTCACATACTCGGTTTTCATCCTGCTTTAACATGTGGCAATGAATGATCATAATGAATATTTCAAAATAAAAGTGAGTCTTATCATACATCATCATACATCACATTCCGTGCTCAGCCAATCAAATCATCAAAAATGGCATTCTGGCCATTCACTTTTAGCGTCTCACTTTCCTTCCCTCAGTTTTTATCCTCTGTGTTTTGCTCAGCCAATCAAATCATTGCTAAGAGGTGATCAGCCAATCAAATCATCATGTTTGTGTTAACACAAACAGACAAAGCTGGGCATAGGAGGGGCTATAGCGCCACTCAACATGCTATGGCAAAATAGCATGTTGAATTGCAGAATTTATCTTTTCTTCTGGTGGTTATTTACAGTATAGCCTACTCACATTTTGTAATTTTTAGGTTCATCCTCCATCAACACCACATGTGTAGAAGACACTGGCGGAAGCATATGCACCATATGACATATGCTGGGAGTCTGGGGACCTGCTATAGCCTGTTTTATACATTGTCATATTACATAATAATCACTAGAATTGCTCAAGCAATTATATTAAGTGGCTTAAATATCTTTGGTGATATGTCAGTAACCCTAGAGCAGGACCTGTTAAGATTGCTTTCATGAACCATACTAAAGTCCCTCATTATAATTTCATAATGGCTAACACACTATCAGGAAAAAGTACAAGAGTAAGGGAAACAATTGGGGAATTATCCCAGTTAATTGGACTTTGATGGCAGACATCAAAGCCAAAGCAGCGGGAGAAGATATATTGGCCTGATATATTTTTGGGATATCATGTAATTATGTAAATGCTCTTTAGTATCAGTAATGCAATGTGACCATTTTACGAATAAGGATGCCAATCAGCTTAATCCTCAAACCTGACGCTCTAATTACATTGTTGAGCAGCAACCTCTCAACATTTAATTAAAAGTATCTGGAGAGTGGAGGGACTAGAGGGTTGCAGGGTCTAAACCTCTGACACCAATTTGAATGGTATGTGATATGTAATAAAGTAATGGCTATTTACCTCTACTGGAGCCAGTAATTAAGCCCAAATTTGACAGGAAAGAAACAAATAAGTGAAGTATTATCATTATGCATGTGATATTTACATTATAACATACTAGAGAGCTGGAATGATTAGAGTTGGAAATGCATGCCCCACCCAGATATTATGCCTGTGTCCCTTTTGTGTCTGACGACAGAATAATGTCATATTTCTGTATGTGTCTCTCTGTGTCCCTTTTATTCCTAGTTCTGTGTCAGCCATGCCCAAATATGGAGTGTTGGGTTGTCAGAACAGGCCAGCTTGTAGAGTTCTGTCAGGCATGCCCAAATATGGAGTGTAGTGAGGTCACAATAGGCCAGCTCCATATATGGAAGCTGGGCAGGGGCCCGGTCCAGGGGCCTTTTTGGGGCGGTTCTGGACAACCGTGGTGTACTGTGGAAGACGACGTGTGTCGAATTTGAAGTCGGTGGGGCTAACGGTTCTCGAGTTACGTGGATTACACACAGACAGACGTACAGACAGAGACTTTGTACATTTATAGATAAACTAGAGCAGTGCCTGTAGGGCCTCTATAGCGGCGCCGGTGCCCGTTGGGCACTGGCCTACTTGGCACGATGCAAGTTGGAAATGCATGCCCCACCCAAATATAGAGTGGGGCATGCAGATAGGGATAGTGAGAGCAGCAGAGAAGGTCACAGCCTGGTGTCAGTCTCACCCTCATATCTGACATTATACACAGACTGAGGTGTCAGAAAGACCATAAGCATAATGACTGACTCCTCCCACCCTTCCCACCATCTCTCACCAAACTGAACTCCTGCCATCTGGTAGGAGGTCAAAGAGCATTGGGGCAAGCAACCAGCAGGCTGTCCAACAGTTTCTTCCTCCAAACCATCAGAACCCTGCACCACTCTACTTGTTAATGTTTGTGTAATGTCTTGCCTCTTTTTTGTGTCTACTCTGTTGTTTTTAAATGTGACACCATGAATTGCGGACAATGGTATTTTGATCCCATGCATGCATACTACTAGTGTGTATCATGGAAGTAACAATTAAACTGCTTATGTCAGAAAGAATGTTGCAATGCAAATCCAACAAAGTACAGTATAGCTATTAGCACCCAACATAAAATATTCATCCATAATATTTTAAATGACACAGACTGTTAATTGATTTAATCGAGCTGATCTCCCAGCCATAATTATGAATACTGCACTGATTGCATGGCAACATTATGCATGGGGATATTAGGCAGTAAATTATCATCTATCCATCTGGATCACAGTATTTTGTGTGATAAACCACAACATAGGAAACGCAGCTTATTGTTTAAGATTGGCAAAATTAGCAAATCTTAAAGGGCGGCTTCACTTTTCAACCTATCTTCATATAATTGGTCCTCACTAATGTTGATGATAAAATAGCACAATATTTTTCTACTCAGACTGTATCTCATAGGAGGGCTGTGGGCGTAAAAGTGGTTAAGTTACCTACTATATATTTTTCAGGAACAGAAAGCCTGCACTTTCTCTTAGGTTGGATTCCCCAATGGAAGACAGGTTTCTGAACTGCCCGCCCACAGCCCTCCTATGAGACACAAACAGAAAAATGTTGTGTTTTTTATCATGAGAATTTGTGAGGACAAATTATGGTTTAAAGGATAAGTCAGTAAGTTATTTGGATGTCTTTTTTCTTTCTTTTCAACAGTCAAAAGGCTGTTAATGTTATGTGTATGACGTTTAGAATATTTAGAACACTTTTCTGGGGGTCTTTATGTGTGTAATATGTGGTTTTAGATATTTTAGATTTTAGCAGTGTCTCTGGACTACATGTTGTCTCAGTAAGACAGCCCTCTCCACCTATCCACAAGGATGAGCAGTGCACCAAAGCATTATGGGAATTGTAGTCCAGGAAGGAAGTGAGCCCAGTGTCGATGACATCGGAGACACTGGGCAGGTTATGATCATGCTAACATCACAACCATGACCTTGACCTTGAAACCAGGGAATGTCTCTTCGCAGGAAACAAGGTTTTAAAGGCAATTGAAAATCCAAAGGCAAATCTTTTGGATTTCTATGATTGATTATTACACAAATGTTATAGATTGTCGCTGCATATACAATATAAAATATATTTTCAACCTCTTTGAGCCATGAATTGCAATTGAGGCATGCAATAACAGTGAATCAAACTACATGTGCATGTACTTGATATAGCAGTAGTACATATATATTTAATAAAGTTCTCAGCAATTCAAGTTTGGATGGAAGTGATTTCTCACTGCCATATACTCCAGGAGTTTGACCAAGGATTAAAAATATTCAGCATTCAAAATCAGAGTTCCTTGGGTGAGGTACCGCAGTTATTAAGAAAATGAATTGCTGTGCAGCCAGTGCTAAAATATTCATGCTTTTTTTAAAGGCAATATTAGAGGTGTTTTAAGGTAGCTGGGTCCTGCCATACTGTGAGAAATCTCCCTTACATTCACTGAGAACAGGGCACCCCTACAGGGCTGATGAGCATTTGGACGTTGTCACAGAAAGGAGAATTCAATTTGAACAGAAGGGACCCGAGCAGACTCTGAAAACGAAGAGTTGATTTCTGTGTAACTTCATCAAACTTTGACCGTCATTGCCATAATCATGTTTCAAAGGAACGTTCTTGAGAAAAATATATTTGATAAAGAATTACACACACTTTGAAAGGTGAAGGTGACGGGAGAGAGTTTAGTTTGTTCCGCCAATCCGCCCACATGGCTGTGTAACTCTTTAGACCGTCTCAACATCAACACTCAGATAACCCCCTTTATATACCGTGTGCGTGTGCGCGTGTGTGTGTGTCATGAGAGAGAGAGAGAGTGATCTGATCTATTATGCATTTATGCTTGTGAGTGTGTCTGAGTGTGATCATACTGTTAATCTCTTTCTTACCTGGCTTTGCTTATTCCGAAAGGCGTGGTCTGATTTGCATGATGCATAGGAATCTTAGATTTCTCGCCAGTTTACATTCCGGTCGGACTACTAACCATAGAATATAAAGCGGCTTTAAGCATTGATTTTCATTCTCACAGCTATATGGGTGTAGAGAAAAGGCTTACGGTATATAGAATGTTCCGTTTAAGTTGCAAAATCTGTCCCCGTCGCAGAGCATTCTACCATTATTTAAACATTATCTTCATTGTCATATAGCCTACAGTAGAACACAAAACTGGTTTAAATCCTATTTTGAATGTTTTTACTTCTTTTACTGCTTTTACACTATGTTGACATTTATTTTATAGTTGATTTATTACCATTACATATCATAAGTTTTGTTTTGCTGCTTCATAAGCAGCAACAAATGAAGTAGGCCTATAATCATTGACATATAGGCTACTGCTACTTATTTTATATATTTGTTTTTCACATACTGTATAGTTTGTCCTTACATAACACCATGAAGTCCATACAAACTTTTAAGTTTGTATATTATTCAGGGCACGATCTTTATTTTCCTTTGATGTACTACTACTTACTGACTCATTAACAGCCAAATGAACTCAAATACTCAGGAAAGCTGATGAAAGCTCCTCTATGATACACTCTTACACTGTACTTAGTCTCTATAGCATTCAGAGATTGTGCAATAGTTGTCTGACTACTCAAGACTACACTGTGCTACTGCCTGTGTAAAATGCATTGTGGTTAATGCACGCTTATTGACTAGCCTATATAGTAGTACAACAATGCAACATAGCATATCACACATAGTACAACGTAGTATAGTATAGATGTAGCTTATATTAAGATAGAGGTTATCTTTCTTGAAAGACAACTTAAAATCTGAAGTGATTGATTGATTCTTTATTGACATATTCACATGTACAAGTAAAACGTGCATACAATAGTCAAAAGGATAAATACAAAAAAGTTTGACGGCTTATTTCCCTTGTGAATGGATGGATCCTGGATGGTTCAACACACAACAGTAATACGTAAATATATGATATATCTGTATGATGTTACAACTAGGGCAGGGCAGGTCCTGCTATATCATTCCGCCATCATTTTGTATGAAGACTTAAACGGCCAGGGAGTTTAGACCTTTTAGGAAGGCCTTTCCACATGACAGCTGTTGAGTAGAAGAACGTGCCCTGAAAGCTGTAACATCTGCATTGTAGAGCTCGCCCTCTGGTAGAATACAGATGTGTGTCCCTGACCTTCACAAAATAGTTAACTGTATACAGACTACTTGTGTACCTCACTGCAATCCTGTGAAGTGTGAACCATACATGTTCATGTTAGATACCCCCTCCTCGACTCGAAGCCACTTTAGGCTAACGGCAGGGAGAGGAGGAATTATGGGATGTAGTTTAAGGATTAATCTAATCATTTTTGTTTTGAGAGGTCTGTAGCTTTGTTGGTGCTAGAATACAGGAAGTGCAGGCATAGTCGGTAAGTAGTAGTACATCATCAAAGGAAAAGAAAGATCACGCCCTGAATAATAAACTTAAAAGTTTGTATGGACTTCATGGTGTTATGTAAGGACAAACTATCTGAAAACATATATATATAAAATAAGTAGCAGTAGCCTATATGTCAATGATTATAGGCCTACTTCAAGGCATAGTTGAAACGACTATTGTTAGGGCTCTTTAGACCCTATAGCAAGACATTTCACTTTTTGATTAACTTTCACGATTTCTTTCAATGCCATGTTCTCTCCCGGAAATTTGTTGTCTAATATGCAACCTTATGTGACTGCCTCCCTGCCTGTGACTTCATAGTTACCGCAAGGTTAAGTCAGAAGTTATTATCAATTACTGTAACTCCATGTGCTGATTGACCGGATGGCAACCACAAGGTTGCCGGTTTGACCCCTGGCTCTCCCAGAGTTATAGTGACGAAGTGTCCTTGAGCAAGACACTGAACCCCTAATTGCTCCTCATGTGCTGCTAGGTGCCTTGCATGGTTTCCGCTGCCATTAGAGTATGATTATGAATGTGTGTGAATGGGTGAATCTATGTAAAGCCCCATGGATAAAGGTGCACCATTTACCATTGTTCACATGGAATCAGGCAAGCGGTAGACGATGGCACGGAACGGTAAAAAGATTAAATATTTTAACATTGAGGCCGTTACCATCGCCGGTTTTGGCTGCCGAGATGCCGGGCCGTTTACCGTCCTGCTCCCATCCACTAAAATGAGTGCCGTTTGCCGTCTACCTTTTGCCTGATCCCATGTGAATTAGTGTTTTTTCTACCTCTGATTGGTCCTCATGCCCGCGAAAATGGTGATTTTGTATCATTGATAAAAAAAAAGAACATAGTACGTGTGAAGTGAAAACTGTTAGTTACCCATTTAGTTTTGCAAACTTTACCTTGAGGCAGAAAAACATTACTGAGTGATTGATCAATACAATACCTGAGAGATGCATTTGGAGACTACACAGTAAACATACTGTATTAGTAGCTAGTATTTCACATATCACAACACATATTTAACATACATAATAACCGTAATTAAAAAATCCACTCAAGTAGGTTAATCTCAGGATTCGGCAGCTGTAGCCCTTGAGCTTGATCACAATGCTCAACTAATTGTCGTCCATGACCTACGTACCCTCCATCTACAGGTCTCATGCCTAATTTATGTGCACGGCGGCGCGCAATGCCGTCGTGCAAAGTACAAAGTACAAATCTGGCTTAAGTAATAAGGTCAGACAACTCATGTCCTTCACGTGTGGCATGTCTCCCCGTGAGACAGATTATTATCGCCATTCACATCCTTGCTTCTGATGGAGAAATGGCACTCTGTCTAATAGCCCTTGCTCACCAGAGGCAGACAAGACACAGGCAAGGTAATAGAATTACGGGAGACCCAAACTGCAATTGGCCTTGAGCTCAGGGCAAACATCAAAGTTACTGGCAGCATTGTATAGTACAAATAAAGAAGGCATGCAGGAACACTATGAATTAAAACAAATTTATTCTACGATCAGACTCAAGTAAATAATACATAAAACTAGAAAAAGTTCCCCTCGGGGCACAGGTCTCCACCACGCCAGGTCAGATTGTGGCCTATTGGTGGCGCTATAATAGGCCAATGTGAAAAGGGTGCCATTTCTTCTTATGCCTTTGATGGCAATTGACTGATGATTTGAGGCATTTTGTTCCAAAATGTGTTTTTCAAAAATCCACCTGTTGGTGGCGCTCTAACAGGCCTATGTGAAAAGGGTGGGATATATTCCTCAGCCTAGTAGGAAAGTGCGTGAAAGATTTCAGATAAATTGCATGCTTCATTAATGATTTGATTTGACAACTTTGAAAGCGAATTATAGCCAATTAGGATGGAATATGAAATATGGGACAGATCCGTCTTGAGCACATGACTATAGAGATACTGTGTACCAATTTGCAGGATTTTTGGACAGAATCTGGGAGTAAAAAAAATGTTTTACAAGTCGGCCTCCTGATGGCGCTACAAAAGGCAGATGTGAAAAATGCCAAAGATTTGTCCTTGGCCTCTAGGAAGTGTGCATGCAACGTTTCACGCCGATTAGTGCAGTTATAGGTAATAAACATGTGAAAAGCTGCTTCATGGTGGCACTATAACAGGCCGTTCTGGAACATTTGGGGCAGAGGTTCACCGTTGGCATCCAGTGTGTGTGCAAAGTTTGGCATCGACTGGGTTAACGGTGCCGGAGATTAGCTGGTAACGGACGGACGGACGGACGGAGTGCAAAACATACTCTCACCCCATGTCTTCGGCCTGGTGGAGACAATAATTTAAATAATAAAAAGGTGCCTTTTTAAAGTAATTATAAAGATTTTTTTAGTGAAAAATAAATATTGAATACCTGCCAAGGAATTTATGAAATTATGCTATAATGATAATAATTATTGTCAACATGATTATTTATAACTAGTGAGCATTCACTAGAGCAGTGGTTTTCAACCAGCGGTCTGGGGACCACCACAAGTAGTCCTTGAAGGGTTTCCAGGTGGTCCCCAGCTAAATGATGGAATAAAGTTAGGCTACTGCATGTATAATGAAATGAAATAAAGTAAACATATTACTCAATAATCAGTATACATACATACAACATGAATTGTTGCTAGGGTGACCAGATCCTAACTGCCCATTGAGGGACAGAAGTGTCGCCCGTAAGGGACAGCTAGGACAGGGTTAATTATTACTGCAGTTTCCATTGAATGCCATGATGTAATATTCACTCTGGGTCTCAATTTCTGGGACACCCGAAATGTACTGGAATCAGGGACTGTCCCATACAGAGGGGGACATCTGGTTACCCTAATTATTGCACACAGAATGAACTACACTGTGAATTAGGCCTAGTGTCCCATCTACACGTCATGTCTTACGACAAAAACGGTAGAGCTTAACATTATGACATAAACCTCAGTATTGTATTCCACAGCCTCAACAGTGTGAATATACCGGTAATCAATGTGTGGGGTGAGAAATCAAACCTACATTCTTGCAGCTTGTGTGTCACCTTCTCTATAGGGTGGACCACCTTGTGGCCTTGTGGCTGTTCTTCAGCGTGGGGCAGAGGTGAACGTTTTGGGCAACGACTCTACCCTTACGTCCTCTTCTCCCTCTCCATCTTCTTCCTCTTCTGAAGATGGGCCAGCTTACTCCTGATCAATGGACCTTGCGTGGCGGCTACCACTCACGGCTGGCATCACTTCAGTAAGACGTACACAAGCTGCATGGCCTCCTCCCTCATGACCTCCAGCTCTCTTTCGTGGCTGGATGAGTCATGGGACTCTCGTTGACCCCTGTCATGCTGGAGTTGGGAAGGGGTGGCCTCATGACGGCTGAGGGAGGTCATCTTGGCTGCTCCCTCCTCCATGTGTTGGTACTCCTGGTGCTCATCTTTGTACTGTACTGTGCTCAATGGATGACTATCTTGTGGGGCATGGCTCTGATACCCCACCTCGAATTCATCCAGGTGACGTGGTGGATTTGTAACCCTCTTCGGTCGGGTTCCACCGATGTACTGGTCCATCCTTATCCTGGAGTAAAGCGTTGATCCGGCTCGAAGGACCTCAATTTTAGTGGCGGCTGTACAAAAGGCTGACTGTGAAGTAGGTTTAGTGTGCTTAATTGATGCTTATTAAGTGTGGGTCAGACTGACTCATTGAGTGCATGCACGGGATTGCACGCACCT
>OOFJ01133998.1:0-13754 GCA_900323375.1 Benthosema glaciale | reverse complement strand
GGGGGGGGGGGATCTCAAAAGTAAAGTTCCAACTTTCAAACATCGAATCCTCATAACGGCGTGTCAATTAAGCATGCGCAAATCTGTGACCCATGTGAACGCGCCGCGGCGAGATCAAAGAGTGGCGTGACACTCTTTCATCGGGTCTAGCCGAAATATACCAGACGGACACGAGATCCTATATGATGTCTAAAATACACACACATGACTTCCTTTCTCAGCATGTTTTGCACCAATTACACTTCCAGTAGCCTCCCATACACACATGCACGCGTACAGACACGGTTTTACCGCACACTACTTTATAACACCCCCCCCAAAAAAAAAAGAAAATTCTACGATGCATGGAATACCGGGAACAGCATGGAATCATGGGAGCACACAGGAACGTTGGAGTTGCATGTAACATTTCCTGTTCCCCTCCTCTGCTGCGACGACTCATCACTTTTATGCCTTGCAGGAGAATTCACCTCTTCCTCTCCTTCTCTCCTCTGCTTTTCACTTCCTTGCTTTGGACTGAGGATTCTTAAGTTTAGAATCTAAACGGGTGTGTGTACCGATGCAGGGGGAGGGGACGAGAGGGGATGACTCTTCTAAGTGACAATACAACAGCTCTCCATCAGAAAACTAGACTTAATCTATTGGGGGCTTTATTACTTTTAATATTAAATATTAAAAGTAAATATTACTTTGTGTTAGAGAAAATGTTGAGAGAGAAAGAAAGTGGAAGGATTGAAACCGAACACTTGGAGTTGGTTTTGAAAACGTGGATCTGAACTGGAAGACTTTATTCATCTCGTCAACGTAACCTTTTGCTGTTTTTATACATGTGTTCTTCAGTTTTACTTCACTTGTTTGTCAACAGTGGTAGCATTTACCATTCTTTGTTAGCATTCTCAAACCACAGGGCTGTGCTGGTCAGTTGGGGACTGCCCATAAGTCCGACCTCCCGTTAAGTGACCACTGCAATGTTACTAGTCAAACAGGACAAATGATGTCACTATGCGGTTCAAAGTACAAAGCGGTTGCTTTCTTACTATAATGGAGAGATGGAGAATTAACAGACTAAAATGTGGAAAAGGTTTGTCTTGATGTATTTTTTCCATGTTTTTGTTTTGTTCCTTAATTATTTGATTCAGCATCTGAATCGATCGATGGCTGTCGTTTTCATTTCAAGCAAAGTTTGACATTCCAACAACAGAAGCATGGCCAGGACCTCGGGTCTAACGGAAAGACCAACTGTTTTTTTATTTTGTGTACCCCCATAACTCAGAGAGTGTACAAATGGGCATTTGGTTCCATTTGTACTCTCTCATTGTCACATACTGTGTACCTGAGGGGTCCCTCCTGGAGCCCACTTTGAGAATAGCCTACATATACTGATGTACATGGAGCTGCTTCACCGTACACAACACAAACATTTGAGCTGTTCTCCGATCTCCATAAATTGTACAGCAGTCGCTCTCAAGGTGTGGCCGGTTCCAGGGGGTCCCAAGCAAAATCAAGAACGGTTAAGTCATGACCGCTTAACTGTTCTTGATTTAACTTGGGACCCCCTGGAAAGTCCAGGTTTAACTTAAACCACTCATTATTGTATCTTAACCATTCTTGTATACTTCCACTATTTGGAAATATGCACATTGAAATTGAGACATTTTGAATGGTTTTGAAGACAGATATTCTCTTTATTGCGGCTGCTGGCACAAATCCTTTTCAAATGCGGGTCTGGGATCTAATACATATGACACCTTGACATAAAACATTTCTAGAACCACTGCTGTACACAATACAGTTGTAGCTCTATATATATGTATATCCACAATTGTACTGTATCCAATCCATACATACTTAATTCTGAATTTTGGACACAAACTATGTTTATGAAAAATCATAATTTCTGCACCTAAAACACACACAGAAATTCATACAAACTAAACACTACAGAGACATACTATGAGACCTGTCCTTTCCAATGCTTCTGTTGTAGTAAACATGACTGCAAGTCCATCTAAAATGACTGCCTGTGATGACTGAAAAAAACAACAACTCATAATTGTACATTATTTGTGTAACTTAAACTAAATCAGTGCTTTATGTTTATGTTTGTGGAAACTTAAATTTACATATTTAACGAACGCTCTTTTCTGATTGGCTCCCAGATGCATTCCATGATGTCATGTGTGACCAACTCCAAGCCAGTCAGAAAGGGGCGGATTACATAGAGGCAGCATGAAAGTATTTCTGTGTTCATCAGAAAGTTTATTTCACTCCATTGGAAGGAGATCTATGTGATATGATACGTTTTTTTTGTTTTTGTTTTAATATGACCATAACGGACCATTTAAACCAATGACGTTTCTGGCGGACAGACTTCCACTCAGTATTGAGCTGTTTTCAGACACTACCTGTGTAAAGAAATTGACATACTACGTGCTATTATTAGTAATACTGTCTCATGTTTTAGGGCTGTACGGTTCTGTTTTTATTGTGTGGCCTTGACACTTTTGTTTCTGTAATAACCACTATTGAAGGAAAATGTGTGTTCGCTTGCTAGTTGTTTTGCTGCTGTTTATCACCAATTTAGCTCTCAACAGTGTTGCCAGATTTTGTGAGAAAGATGGCCGATCTCAGTTCACGACGAGTTGCATTGCGACACCTTGTGAGCTTGTACATCTGCTATTTTCAAACAAAAGGGCACGATTTAGAATCTTTTTGGAACATTCTAACAACACAAATCTGGTATGAGGGTCCCTGGAACAAATTATTTTCAGATGGTTGTCTGGACAAACACATATTAATTTGTGGGTTCTTAATTGACATAAATTATTTAGAACCAATGGTTTCAACCATAATAAAAATAACATTAGAATGCCCAAAGTCGCTTATAATAAGCAGACATAACCCTGGCTCTCAGCTAGAAGGATTGTTACTTTTGAAGTTCAAAAGGTGTTTAACTGGTCAGCGAGTGAGCTAGCTTGTTTATGCTATGTATTTACACCACTGCGCTCATTACAGAAGCTGCAGTACGGTATCTCTGTTGCTTTTCTGAAAGGCTAGCAGGTAGGCTAGCATGTTGTTGCTTATAGTTTGTGTTGTTAGTGTGGCTAGCTGCTAATGTATGCAAACTGATGCCTTGAATAACAGGTACAAACTGTTTATTAATGCAACAGGAGAGGTCAGAGTTGTTTTTTGTTTTGAGTCTCAATACTGTAAGTGTCTGTCTGACTGTCTCTCCCTCCATGCTCACACTCTAAGCCTGATCGTCAATCGTATCGTTGAATGTCTGTCACATGGCGAAAATAGTACTACAAGTTCATAAAGTGTGGACTCGGCTTTGTGAACATGTAGATTGTACGTACGACAGACTTAACAGTGTAGTTCAATGCACAACGGGGGACGCTGAGAGGAAGATACAATTGAGATGCGGGCGTTTATTTTATTTCGTTTCATTGCCTTTGTCCTTCCATCCTGACCCTCAAGCTTCAGATGGAAATAAACTCTAAAGTGCATTCATCCTGCTTCTGCCTCTGTCTCTCAGTGAAACTGAGCCATGTGACTGTGTTTTTTTTAAGCTGTCTGTCCCATACCGTAACTCTGGTGCGATCACTATCAGGGAACTGGTAGCCCTAGAATGTCTCTGATGTTACATACATTGCAAGTATTTCACAACACAGAGCCATAGATATCTCCACTTTTTCTGTTTTTCACAAGCTGCAACGTGGCGTATGCTCAAATTGCCAGCACTGCAAAAATTGCTGGGAAGATCATGGGCTTGTCTTCTCCCCCGATGACTCCCCAATCAATTTTTGAACAAACAGTGGTAAGGCAATAAGCTATAGGAACATAACTTCCGACCCCTTACATGTTCTTAACTCCTGAGGTTGGGAAGAAGGTATATGATGCCACAGTGCAGATATAGTAGGTACAAATATTAATTCGTCCCTCTCTCAATTAAATTGCTAAATAATAACTAGTTGCACCTTAACGTGGGGGTGAATGCACCAGGGTGTAAGCAAAGCAAAGCTAAGTTTGTTGTTTACCCTTAGTCCAAATCCCTGGCCCAGGTATTTGGACTAAGCCGGGACTTATTTACAGCCAGTCCCTGCAGGGGTTCATTGCCTTGCTCAAGGGTGCTTCAACGGTGATTCATGATTGATGTCAGGTCTGGGGAATCGAACTGGGAACATTCCGGTATCTAGGCCGCCCCTCTAACCATTAGGCCACCGCTTCCCCTGTGTATATGTTCTATGTAATATTCTCGTTTTTCTCTTGTACTTTCTGACTGAATGTATGCAGCTGTGGTCCTGTCTACTAAGACACATTTTAAGGGAGAGAACATACGTTGAACCTTGAACCTATTTTTGGTTAGTAATAGTAGGCTACTATTGTGCCACTAGCAATAACCAAACATTACGCCATATTGTTTCCAATAACTAACTTAGTGGCCGATACTAATGAAAAGCCTCTTTCATTTTCAGGTTTAGGAGCAAACAAAGTTTTGTTCATGTCCAAATAGTTAACATTTCCCATCAGTGCAGTTTCGTTTTCAAACACTTGTTGACATGTTCTGCCTGGCTCTCATAGTAAGGGCTCACTGCGTTCGCAAATAGCTATTTTAAAATCTCGCTCAGTTGGTTATACTAGTGTGTGTCTATTTTTAAATGCTGTGATAGTGGCATGGACTTCTGAAAAACACTGTGATATAAGAAGAAAAACATAATTTAGTTTATATAAGGTCAGTAGGTCACTATTCTCTTTTACAAATACAAATCATGCAATATGTTGACCCCAACGTATGGCATTTTGTTAGATTAAACATGTTTGCTGTCTGTAAACATTCAGGATTACTAAGCAAACTTTGTTCATGTCCTAATAGCTACAGTACAAGGTAATAGTGATAAACGATAAAAACATATCCACACTGAAGACGATAGATGCAGCTCCTAGCCCTCTGCTCAACCTGCCCATTTTCCAGGCTACCACTGAAAATAATGTGTTATTGATGACTTGCCTGCTTTAGTAAAGGCTAGTGTAATGGATTCAGGCGAAGCCTTTAGGTACAGGAAATGCCTTTACATGTTGTCCGACTTATTTCTACCGTAATAAATGTCTTGATCCTGCAATAATTGTGATCAGAATATAGTTATTGAAAACATCAGAATCTTCTGATGCACCTGTACACGTCATCTGTAATGTAACGTGGGGTGGGGTCATAGGGTATTTTAGGTTTTTCAATATTAGAAAAACCCTCGCCACGGCGACCCAGCCGTGGTCGATCAGGCTGGGCTTGTGTAGGTGGCAGTCCCTTGTCCCCATGGTTTTCCTCTCCAATCCAATGAACATGAACAAAGTTAAAAAAAGAAAAGAAAAAAAAAGAAAAAAATTGTTTGTTTTGGGCCAGACCGCTTTACTGGAAATGTCAACGTTGGGGTGGGGGGTGGATGAGTGAGTGCAGGGGGAGTGGACTTGACCAATAGGAAGGGATGAGAGAGAAAGATAAAGGCAGGTTCTCTGGGGGACTGCAGTAGATCAGACAACACTGTCAGAGAGACAGGATCAGATCAGGTGGCAGTATGCACAGGACACTACTGTGGCTGAGCATGGCCTCTTTGGCCTGTTCTTTGCTCAGTTCACTGGCCGATGGAGCTCCGCTGTGAGTAGGAGAGCTTTATCTCATCCGTTGCCTCATTGGATAATTATATAGGCTACTCGTTGCTGTCTGGCAGAGACTTACTATCTCCATATTTTTAGATGTTCTATTTTAGCAAATTTTCTATTTTTCCAGATTTTGGGTCAGATGATGTGGGGGGAGCTCATGCATACTCCAGTTTTTAGGTGATAACATGTACTCTCTGCGCTGGTTGGGAAAACTACAACGTGAAGTCAATGAGCCGCTGTGATAAGCGGCTCATTGACTTCATTGACCTCATTGGTTAGGTTATCACCTAAAAAAAAAGCTTTAGACTTCTGATTGTTGATGCAACATATTTAAATCTATTTGTAAAACTTGATTTGAGTGACTTTACTGTCTTACTGTATAAGGAAATAAAAATAAGCTTTTTTTTAGACAATGCTTTATTATTAGGTTATATTAATTAATTAACCTTAATTATGAAAATACATTTTCACTTCATTTTACAACGAACAAGCCGAAACCAAACGTAATTAATTACAGTTTGTAATTACCAACCATCAGTTAGTCTATTTAAGAAAAGAAAAATGAATTTCCATAATCAAAACTGTAAAAGAAATGGCCAATATATTAGCCAAACCCAGAGTCTTAGAGTATAGACAGAGTTACACAAACTCTGTTCACTCCATGGTCTAATGGCGGCTCCTCTACAAAGACTTCTATTGAGCATGGGAGCAACGGAGTGTGACAACCGGAAGTTAGGAATGCATTGGAGTCTATGGGCTCGCGCAGGTACATGCACCACGTGACCAGGCTGTTTTCTGTATCCTCAAAAACTCTTTCTACTAGAACTAGATGGCTCTGGCCCAAACCGGTTTGGCTGATATATTGGCCATTTTAGACTAGTAGTAGTCTAGACTCTACATACTGTAGTACATTATGTTGGAGATGTATAGAGATGTTTGGGGAAATGGCTTGCTTTAATACCACACCTCAATTCTAACTCTTTCATTCCCTCTCTCTCTCTTGACCGTTCTCAGCCAGGTGTTGGCTGCTCCTAACATCTTTCGTGTAAGAACACCTGAGAACATTTTTGTAGAGTGTCAAGATTGCTCAGGTCAAGCGGCCATCGATGTCACTGTAAGGGTGATGTCCTATCCAACCAGAAGCCGGAGGCTGGCACAAACACGGGTGAAACTTGAGAGTCTGAACAACTATCAGGCACTGATAAACGTCACGGTAAGTTGGAAGTAGAATAGAATCCTCACCACAGACTTGCTAGCCTCGGAAACCCAGACTTTTATTTCCAGGGAGGAAAAGAGAAGTCTGGGTCCGACAGGTCCTATTTTGGGCATACAGTTATGCTGCACATCGCTCACTCTTTGCTGATTTCTGATCGCCTAGACCTTATTAAATTGACGCAGACACGCACACACGTTCGGTTCGCCCACACACTCCTCTCTCTCTCTCTGTTGCTAATTAGTATAATGTCACGCAGGTGCGTGTAGTTTCTCCCGGCGGATCCCGCCGGCAACTCCCTATGCCAGAAAAAGCAGTGTTGGGATCTACAGACTTGCTAGATAGTAGGCTAGAACAATACGTAATGCTAGATGTAATGCTACATGTAGATGAGTATTAACTAACAACATTTATTGTTATTACAAAAACTATAAGTAGGGCTAGAACAACCACCTCTTGAATAGTCTCTCTCTCTCTCTCTCTCTCTCTCTCTCTCTCTCTCTCTCTCTTCATAACCATAGCCTGTTACTATAAGCACTCTAGCAAAATTAACAATTAGGATTCCAAAGAAAGTAATTGCATTCTCCCTTTGCCGGTTTTAGATTGGAGATGATCTCCTAAAGAATTATCCCAACGTGACGCAGTACGTGTACGTTCAAGCCCAGTTCCCGGGTCGACTGCTAGAGAAGGCGGTCCTGGTCTCCTTCCAGGCGGGTTACATCTTCGTCCAAACAGATAAGACCATCTACACTCCCAATAGTAGAGGTGAATTCAGTAGTAGACCATCTACACTCCCAATAGTAGAGGTGAATTCAGTACCATCTACACTCCCAATAGTAGAGGTGAATTTAGTAGTATACCATCTACACTCCCAATAGTAGAGGTGAATTCAGTAGTAGACCATCTACACTCCCAATAGTAGAGGTGAATTCAGTAGTAGACCATCTACACTCCCAATAGTAGAGGTGAATTCAGTAGTAGACCATCTACACTCCCAATAGTAGAGGTGAATTCAGTAGTAGACCATCTACACTCCCAATAGTAGAGGTGAATTCAGTAGGATACCATCTACACCCCCAATAGTAGAGGTGAATTCAGTAGTAGACCATCTACACTCCCAATAGTAGAGGTGAATTCAGTAGTATACCATCTACACTCCCAATAGTAGAGGTGAATTCAGTAGTATACCATCTACACTCCCAATAGTAGAGGTGAATTCAGTACCATCTACACAATCAATAGTAGAGGTGAATTCAGTACCATCTACACTCTCAATAGTAGAGGTGAATTCAGTACCATCTACACTCAATAGTAGAGGTGAATTCAGTACCATCTACACTCAATAATATAGGTGAATTCAGTACCATCTACACTCTCAATAGTAGAGGTGAATTCAGTATCATCTACACTCAATAGTAGGTGAATTCAGTACCATCTACACTCAATAATAGAGGTGAATTCAGTACCATCTACACTCCCAATAGTAGAGGTGAATTCACGATACCAGGTAGCCTACATTTAAACATGGTGTCTCGTCATACAGTATACATTTCCATTTCTTTCTCTCAGTGTATTACAGGGCGTTTGCTGTGACCCCTGGCATGGAGCCTATTGAGAAGGCAGTTACCGTTGAACTACAGGTACATTGCATGATATCAATTATAGACAGACGGACGGACGGACCAACAGAATAGCGCACGACCAGACAGACGGACGGACGAATGAACTGATGCATGGATGGATGGATGGATTGACGAAATGATGGATAATTGTTTGAATGTGTACACTGCAGTATGACTTTCTCTCGTTGTATAAAGACTCGATCCACCAATGTGGAAGAAACAATTATTGTTCGGAATGGAATAACGCAGTAGACATTAGACAACCACTTTAATCTAACATCTAACCAGTTTTTCACAAGTCAGTTTTTTTTAATTCATATTGTTTGTTTGTTGTTTTTTCAGACCCCAGAGGGTATCACTTTTCAATTGAAACCCAAAGTTCCCCTGGCTTCAGGCATCATTTCTGAATACTATGACATTCCTGATATTACCAGGTGTGTTTTCTTTGTCTGTCTGTCTGTCTGTCTGTCTGTCTGTCTGTCTGTCTGTCTGTCTGTCTGTCTGTCTGTCTGTCTGTCTGTCTGTCTGTCTGTCTGTCTGGCCATGCCATCCTGTTGTTGGAAATGAATCACTGAGATTTGTCAACTATCATACTAACGTAGTATTTTAATTCTGTTGGTCAAATGAATTTGTTTTTGTTTGTGTGCGCGTAGTATGGGGGTGTGGAAGGTAGTGGCCTTCTTTGCCAACAGCGAACAGCAGAAGTTCTATGCTGAATTTGAGGTCAAAGAATATGGTGAGCCAACCAATATTATATTTGTACAGCAATTAAATATTACCTTTATATAATGTAAAATGTCAAATATATTTCTCATGGAAGTGCATGATTTAAATGAATGTGTCTACAGTACTGCCTAGTTTTGAGGTTAAACTGGAACCCAAGAACATTTTCTTCAAAGTGGACAGCGAAACCTTTGAACTCGACATTACAGCTAAGTACGTTGTATACAGTATGCTTGATGTTGTGTAAGTAAAGGAATATATAGTGTAGGGTGTGTGCATGGATGGCTTATGCTTGTTTTCACTGGGTTTATTCTTGCATGAAAAAAGTTCACTGTACCGCTATACGATGGTGCATAAATTAAGCAGTTTTTGTTTTCATCTGCTCCATGCAATAAAAAATAATAATAAAAATAAATTAAACCTATGTTTTTAGGTATCTGTATGGTAAAAATGTGGATGGAAATGCCTATGTTGTCTTTGGAGTCTTTCATCAGGATAAAAAGACAACCTTGACTGGCTCTGTCCAGAAAGTACTGGTGAGTTTCTTTAGTTTGATCTGTCTGTATCTGGCTTCTCTAGAGCCTGGATGACTTTTGGGTCTGATGATTCCGATTTTGGAGAGCTCCCTATTCCAATTACCAATGTTTTAATCGATATTTCGTGGGTCTGGGAAGGGAGTGCATTGCAACTTGCAGGGGGGGCTTTGATAACGTTAAACAGAGGCACGTTTGGGTCACCCAGATAATTCATGCTGTTTATTGCCGTATCGATATGGCAGCCTCTCGATCGATTTACCAATCGTCCGGGTGTTCGATCGATATATTGCGATAGTGATTAATTGAATGCACCACTAATATAATACTGTATTATACATTTGAGCCATTTGAAGCTTTATTTCTTAGATTGGGCAGTGTAGAGAGACAGGGGAGACTTCGGAGTGTTACTCAAACTCGGATCCTATATAGCTTGCAGCTCACAAGGAGGAGCCATGCAGCATGGTCTGAACCTTCAACCTTCGTGCTTTATGTTCTCAGCTCACAGACGGCAAAGGAACGGCCACCCTGGAAAGGAAGCACATCAACCACACGTTCCCTGACGGGATGCTTCAACTGGTGCAGAGCACCATCTATGCGACTGTCAGTGTGCTGACACAAAGTGGTAAGAAGGCTGACTGTAGCCTACCTGCATGCGTACAGCATGCTGTTTATGTTTGGTAAATGGTAAAATGCTGCATTTATGTAGCGCCTTTATCCAAGGCTTTACATAGATTGTGCATTACATTCACACACTGATGGAAGTGGAAACCATGCAAGGCACCTACAAGCAGGAGCAATTAGGGGTTAAGTGTCTTGCTCAAGGACACATCGACACCACCTCTGGGGGAGCCCGGGTTTGAACCGGTATTCTGTCTCAGATAGATGTGTCCCTTCTACATCCCTTGACAGATAGCGAACATCATCATCAGTGGAATCAGAGTCGAACACAGAGTAGAATTTCAAACTTTTCTCATTATCTATTAATAATTTTTTTGTAAAACTGAAAATAAACAACAATACAATGTCTTGGTCATAAACCATACTTCGGCACTGATCACAACATTATAACAATCTCTGTGCATATTGACAACAAACTACTATAGCCTAGCATAATACTGTGTGACAAAAAGCTACATTCAGCTTAGCTAGCATGTTTACAGCATCATGAAATGTATTTTAAACTCAAAACTCCACATGAATTATATTATTATTAATTAAATGCACATTCGCACATAATACAGAAATGCAATTGTAAAATTAAACATTGAAAACTTTCCAAGGCACAACAGAAGAAAAAGGGAAGAGGAGCTCTGTCTTTTTACATGAAGCAACTGAGGCTACAAACAAATTAGTGCTTCAGGTGTGCTGACTACACAGACTCTGTTACAACAAGCGCCTCTAGGGGGTGCACAAGACAAGAGTAGGTTTTTTGAAGGCCACAAAAATGTGTGCCATGACAACCGGTAACCTTGTGGTTGCCATCCAGTCACTCTACCCCTGAGCCACTGTTTATGTGAATGTGTATATTTGTGAGCATGACACCAGTATTCACTCCCAGGTAGTGAACTGGTGGAAGCAGAGGTGAGAGGGATCCACATTGTTACGTCTCCTTACACCATCAATCTCAAGAAGACACCAAAGTACTTCAAGCCAGGTTTTTCCCATGACGTCACGGTATGTCAAGGTTCAAGGTCAAGGTTCACTTTATTTGTCATTTCACATGTTTGCACATATAAAACGTCCTGGGACAATGAATCCACTTCAGACACATCGCCAGCCATGCAATCTTTCATAATCTTATATACTTGCCCAAATGGGATGACCTCATCACAAATGTGATGACCAAATGTGATGACCTCATCACATTTGTGAAAACTGATGCTTGCAATTGATTCGGATTAATTAATAAAGTTTGCTATGTAAAGCATAATTCAAATGTTGCCTTATATTGGTTTTAAATGGTACCTCAACGTTCAACCCCTGAATTTACGAATAATACATTAATACAATAATAATACATGTTATTTGGATGGCCCTAAGGATCATTAAAAAAACCTTGAACGATTACTATTGCAATTTCTTTTGGTTCAAATCTTAGATTGACTGGCCTACAAGGCACTTTGAAATTGTCTAAAAACTATCAATATCATAATGGTCTGATAATGTATATTGTAAATGGTATCTTTTCTGTATAGGTTCAGGTTACAAACCCCGATAATTCTCCAGCTCCTCAAGTAGCAGTGACGGTGAATCCAGGAAATCTGAAAGCACAGACAGGTGATGACGGAGTTGCCAGGGTCCCCCTCAACATAGCTGGAACAGCCTCCAGCCTGCAAATCACTGTAAGTCACTGGAATTAGACAGGTGTTGTTTTGTTTTGTTTTGTTTTACTTTACATGCAATTTGCATAATGTGTGTATGTGTGTGTCACAGGCAATTACCATGGAAACAGGTGGCAGTCAAGCATCAGCTACCATGACACTCAACGCATACAGAGCCAGTTCCAACTACCACGACCTCCACATATGTAAAGACTTTACAGTAGAGATGAATTTGGTCTATGTATTACATGGTTGTGGTGGTATTTGTAATGCAGAAGGTTGCCTAACTGCTTTCTAATTTCTTAACTTGTTGCAGCTGTGGTAAAAGACGGAAATAACATCAAAGCCACCCTTAACTTTGGCAGGCTGGGAAGTTCGGGAATTACAAACCTTGACATCACATATCTGGTGAGTTCGTTTTTTTTTGCCACCCAGTAGGCATTCCTGCATAACTTTTGGGTGTGCATTAGCCTCTATTATTTGTGTCATTCTATTGCAATGTTTTGCATCTTAACTCAATGATCTGTCACACATGCTCTTTTAAATGAGACCAATGAGAGTCTAAAAGCCCTGTAAGCATAGAAACATAGACTATGCTGTTCCTGGAGATAAAGCCAGAGAGGCCAGACTGAGATGGTTTGGACATGTACACACTAGGAGGGATAGTGAGTGTATCGGTAGAAAATTAGTGGATGCAGTGAATTGGTGTGAAAGACGAGGAGGCAGAGGACAGGCTTAGATGGAGCCAGATGATTCGCTGTGGCGGCGACCCATGAAGGGAACGGAACAGAAGAAGAAGAAGACACTGCTTCTTTTGTAACGATGTTCAAATTCATGAATGTTTTCAGATCCTGAGTGGAGGTCAGATACTGCAGGCAGGTCGGGAAAAGAGACAAGGACATGCGGTGATGGAGGTGCCACTGACGCTTACCAAGGAGATGCTGCCCTCGTTCCGCGTCATAGTCTATTACCACGTCAGTGCCACTGAAGTGGTGTCAGACTCTGTTCTCGTGGAAGTCAAGTATACCTGCATGGGCTCGGTGAGACGCACGCACGCACGCATCGAAACTCATTTTATTACCACTTATTTCATCTCTCAAGAACAGATTCCGAGCTGCGCTATACTGAATCAGTCGGCAGGGGAATTCAGAAACGTATGTACATTGGGGATTAGTGGAATGAAAATATAATGCCCTGACCAAGAGGAGGGCTGACCAAACGGGTCAACGTCCTGTCATCCACATTGTATTGGGCGCCGTGCACCCCCAGAGGATAGTTCAAGGAAACAAACAGCAGATGGGTTAATCCCAGACTGCCACTTATTGAAACCACCGTCATATTGAAATATGTTCTCCCACAGGATCAACAATAATGGTCTGTGTATATACTACTCCTTCTCATTTCAGTTGAAGGTAGAATCTGCCACAGGAGATACGGTTTATCAACCAGGGGGCAAACTGAGACTGAAGGTCACAGGAGACCCAGGAGCCACGGTGGGACTGGTAGCTGTGGATAAAGGTGTCTACGTCCTCAACAACAAATATCGTCTCACCCAGAGAAAGGTACGTGGGCGATTCAGTGAACTGGCTGGTTAGGGACGAGCCGCCTAAGATTGATTGTGTGTGTGTGTGTGTGTGTGTGTGTGTGTGTGTGTGGGGGGGTGGGGGGGGGTGTTGGTGGG
>OOFJ01133927.1:0-11068 GCA_900323375.1 Benthosema glaciale | reverse complement strand
CTTCATATAATTGGTCCTCACTAATGTTCATGATAAAATGCCACATTTTTTTTGTTCTACTCGGCCTGTGTCTCATAGGAGGGCTGTGGGCAGTTCAGAAACCTTCCTCCATGCGCATCATCGCTAGACAGATTTCTTTTTTAACAATATTTTTTTGAAAAAATATTTATATTTTCATTATCATGAGAATGATGGCTTCCATTTTCGTATTGGAACTTTTCAGGAAAAGAAAGCCTGCGGTTTCTATTAGCAAGGATTCCCCATTGATGATGCGCATGGAGGACGGTTTCTGAACTGCCCACAGCCCTCCTATGAGACACAGACAATGTTGCTGTTTTATCATGAACATTAGTGAGGACCAATTATATGAAGATATGTTGAAAAGTGGTGAAGTGGTCCTTTAAGTGAGCACCTAAAACATGGGTTGGCATTAACCCATTAAGACCTGAGGCCGTCTTGTTTTGTGCCAGTGGATGATGTTGCACTTCCAATGCCCTTAATGAATCTCAACACCTATAAAAAGGTTAAATACATGTTTGTATATTTTAGCTTCCATTTGAGTGCCTTGGGCCAGCTGGAGGCTGCTGTGGAGAGGGCATATGTGATGAGGTTTTGATTAAAGCTAATACATTATTCATTATGTAGGTTACTTATACAGTAGCAAGAAGGATATTCATTTGTCATAATATTTATTAGTAGTAGATATATCGGAGCTAGTCGACACTGCAGGATTTATTGAGCTTGTTAAGCCTTGTTACAACACAAAGCTAAATGCCATCTGTGTGCCTGGAAGCCAATTTCTGTTTATGTGATGTCTAGTTCTGATAGAGGAGGAAGAGACAACATGCTGGTTAGATCAGTGAAATGCCATTGGTGTACAGTGGTGGAAGGTAACCGAGTACTGTAGCCCTACTACAATTTAAAGGTACTTTTACTTTAGTAAAATACTTGAGTATTTAAAAATTTCAATATTTATACTTTAGTACTATAATTGTACTCTTTTGTTTCTAGTAACAAAGTACTATGTGTACTGTATGTGTGTGTGTGTGTGTGTATAGAAAGAGCGAGAGAACGAGAGAGATAGATAGATAGATAGATAGATAGATAGATAGATAGATAGATAGATAGATAGATAGATAGATAGATAGATAGATAGATAGATAGATAGATAGATAGATATACACACACACTACACTTTTAAAACATTTATTAGGTTTTTAATACAGGCCTTCTACTTAACAACAGTGTTTTTATGTTGCAATAGAGTATTTATGCACCATAATCACATGGTGGCTATTGTTTCTGAAGTGTCTGTGGCTGTAGCGACTTCATACACCGATCATGCTCTTGCGGACTCCGAATATAAAGAAAGAGCAAGTTTGCTGATGTGTGAACTGTGAATATGGGCAATGTATGTGATGCACAACGTATTACATTTTACAAGCACAGACATAAGCTATTTGTCTTTGTTGTGTCTCTACAAGTATAATATAGCTGAACAAGTCTTTTGGCAAGTTTAAATTGCTTCAGAATTGCCCCAAGTTGTAGAGCAAGCATCGATCATGGTGGCAGGTAGAAGACCCGCGTGGATTCTGCCTTGGGAGAAGACCCCTCCCCAGAGGAAGCTATGTTTCTTAGCATAAATGACACCTGTGTCATTTTACTCTTGAGTCCCCATTACAGTGTGGTGAATTTAAGGTAATGAATGCCATGAAGATCAAGTTCAGTAATCCCCTTTAGCAGAAATATAATGCTAATTAAAGTGTGTCGATGCAATTATATACTACCACTATTCAAATGCACAATGAAATCAGCTTGATCAATGATTCAGGCAGAGAAACTGACTGGAACCTACAGTAAGTGTGTGATCAAGCAGCCTTGGCAGGATGCTTGATTGTGCTGGAACTGGTCAGTGATTGATGTTCGATTATTATGCTACAAGACTCTTTTTCCTGATTCCCACTTATCCTTCCACAAACTAGTAGCCATTTCCCTGACTTCTGAGAGGTTTTGAATAGCCTACTACACGAGTAAGTGTGTTATTGCATGTGTGTGCGTACAGTAATTATAATTCTGCCTGAGAACGATTATTGTTATTGAGCTAGGTTTCCAGATCTAAAATTACTTTTTGAAATGAATCACCACCAATAGCTAAGCAGTGTCTGATAAAAGAGATCTAATTAAATGTCAAGGAATGTACAGAGAAATAGAGAGCAAGAGGGAGAGACAGGACCTTTAAGTTTAAACACCCACTGTATCACCCTGCCGTCTGCGTCTGGGCTTTAAATAGGATTAAGTAATATTAAGCTCTGTTCTAATGATACCCGAATTGCTGTTTTGTAAATCAGGATCAAATGATCGCACAGATTCAAATTCCTACGACTATGGTCTTAAATTCACAGATGCATACACGCATGCAATAAAAAGCAAACATAATTTCAGTGATTTGGCTTTCACATTCTGGCAGCTCTGACTGGCCAGAACTATATTAACATAAGGAGGGCTATTGCATTTTAAATATTAGGAGTAAAATCACTATTTGTACATATTGCAGTGCATATTATTCTTTCACAGACGCTGGATGAGTGGTTGCATTTAATTGCCCTTATGAGCGCTAACCATACAGACGAGTCCCAGTGCTTTGACTTTTATACAGGCAGGTCTAAGGTGGGTGGGTGTGAGTTACGTGGGGTTAATAACAATCAAGAGGCCGCACTGCCCGCACATGTGTGAGTCGACCATCATTGTCAGTGGAACAGCAATGTTTTGCGCTCCTGGAGTCCAGCCCGGCTCCCCTGTGACAGGGCTGAAATGGAAGTGTGCTGCGGGTCAGCGAGGGGCTGTAATTATTTCCTCACTTCATTAAGTGCGGGTAAACCATCACACTCAGCACTGCAGCTAATGCGATGCCCCTGTGGCATTGTAATGCTCTCTAAATGAATGCCCCTCTGACAGCGAAAGACCTAGTGGGCAGTGGATTACTGCAGGGTGAGCCCCAACAACAGTCAACCCTCAAGCTACAGACACTCATTATCAAGCTTATACAACCGCCCTTTCTGCTCTCATCGAACTTGAAAGCCTGAGGCAAATTTGAATCCTCTTAAAGATCTTGCGTCAACACCACATCAGCAAATGTAATAAATACTAAATTTAATTTTAATTAAACTGGAAAGCGGCACGGCTCCAGAACAAGTCATGCACCCTGTTATGGTTAGCAATGGCTATTAATGAAAAAAATGTTTGTTCGTCTTTCTGATTTTTTGAAATCCTAGGCGAGCTGACGGTGGAGGAGGGCTACGACAGAATGTTCACCGTCTCTAGCCGTGTGAGGATCTCTGTCTCCAAAGAAGATGATGGACTTCCAGTGGACTGTATCATTGACCATCCAGCTGTAAAAGACCTGCAGGCACAGAGACACCTGGAAGTCCTATGTAGGTAGACCACACATGTTCAATAAAACCACAGATACTGTAAATGAGTTTGCTTTGTGATACCAATAAAGAGGAACTATATGTGTGTTAGTTCCATTGATCCCAGCCAGATCATTAAAATAAACATGCCCACGCCCCACCCATCAAACCATCCGACCACACGTTAGCCGGAAGGCGAACGCTTTTGAGGTTTTCAAGTGGGCCCTAATCCAGAACCACTAGCCTGGAAAACAGACAAATCTGCCAGTGCAAAAAAGATAAAAATAGCTCGGTTGTGATTGGATTTCACTGCCCGTGAAGTAGTGGGGCAACAATCAGGAACCAGTATGCAAATATGTGGCAGGTTTATCACCAGAGGCATTTTATTTTTTGGTAATCCAGACTATTATACACAGTGATATTAATCTGGCCATGTCAGACTAGAGAACCACTGTAGTTGTTGAGTCCAGCAGGAAATTCAATATAGTGTTCTGACAGCTGTACAACCTATTGGATGATTATTAGCCATATGTATCATGACGTCTTGCATTCTAAATGGGGCGGAAATAGCTCAGGAGGTACAGTACAGAAGAGTGGTTGTCTGGGAACTTTCCAACTCCCATACAACTGGTTTGATACCAGCATCATGTCCTTGAGCAAGACAATGTAACACCTAATTTCCCTCGACAAGTAGGTTGGTGCCTTGCATGACTCATTCGAGTCATTCCGTGTGGTGAATGCTAGGCGAACATTATAAAGTGTTTTCAGATGTCAGAAGACTGGAAAGAGCTCTATACTGTATAATACTGTATATAAAATGCAGTTACAGTACCATATAAACTTGATCACTTGCATTATGACATTTGGGACAGGGTAAAGTTTACTGCATCTAAAGTTTTCCATATGAGATTTTCAAAGAGGTAAGACTTTACACAGTGTTAAACATCAAAGAAAGGTTAAAGTACCCATTTTGTGTTGAATATGGGCTAGTGTTTTGTCTGACCTTTCAAAGTAAGACAGGTACGCTGAAATGAACTTGCTTGACATTTTGTTAATATTTGGCTAGCACTGATAAGAGAAAATAAATAATGTTATTGTTCTGTAGGTGACTGGGTTGATGTCTGCATAGCAAATAGCATATCAGTGATAGACAGTCTCTTTGAACATTTTTCTCAATGTCTCCATCTACCAAAGCGTACACTGAATGTGTGTACTTTACTTATTTTCCTTAGAGTTATATTTTGGGTGAATCTGAGTTTTATTAACACTGGAAATGGTAGCTATGAAATGGAAATTGTGTTGTTAAACCTCTAAAACAATTTATTTTCAGATAAACCTGAAGTGAAGATAGTGGTGACATATCCTGAAGGTTTAACTAGAGAGGGAGATAACCTTGATTTGACATGTGTTGCAGAGGGAAAACCACAGTGAGTATTCATATAAGTTAACACACGACACACAGCACTGCATGTTACCCTGTAACGTAACCACGCTTTGACTTCAAATACGCCCATGCTTCTGCAGAGGGTGGTTAAGCGTTGATGTTTATCAGCAGTGTTATTGATGGGTTCGCAAGTTTGACATACAGCAGCAGAATCGATACAGCTGGCGTTAATGGATTAAAAAGGTGGGCCTAATTGAAAGGGACAACCCACCGCAAGAACACTGGCTTTCAAGGCCATAGCCACGTTTGAGGAGGCTGAGGTCAAGACCTCAGTAAATTAAATTGAATTGCTACAAAAGTGTGCATCCCACCATTTCACCGCTCCACTCACCACACATCTTGTGGCACATGCCATGTCTCGCAGTGGTTCGTTTGGGAGGAGGTGAGAAGGCAATTATCTCTTTCAATGAAAGTAGCTTTGCATTCACTATTTTGGGAGACGTAGGAGCAAAGCATAAGCTAGTACACTTAGTCACATATATGGGTCACATTTCATCATGAATTTGATGCATAGAAATAGTCTACTATATTTCAATCCTGCTCAAATAAATGCATTTAAAACGCATTCATTTGATGTTTGTTTAAGACGAAGTTTGTGGACGGTAACCTAAAGCTGGATGTACTGTAGGGGGGCCTAGCACCTCTCAAAAAAACATGTGGCACCTCTCAAAAAAACATGTGAAAAATCTAAAGTCAAAAATCTAACAAAGGCCCAACGTGTCCAAAAAGCTGGCATGGCCCTTTAAATATGTTAATGTATGAATGTGTTAAATAACTCCTTTTGTGATATTATTAGAGATTTTGAGAGGAAACAGAAAATAATGAAAGGGCAGTTGGACATAGGGTGAATGGAGAACAGGAGAGAGATGCAGTAGGGTAATAGAGGACTGCGGTTTGCGAACAACTGTCCTATAAGTGATTATTGATTATTGTTGCTCTCTTATGCATTACAATGCATAGATGGGGTTTGGGGGAGGTCGTATGGACAGGGATCATGACCTCAGTATTTCAAAATTCCTGTTTAGTCCGCTGGCTTTTATTGTATTTTATTACATTTTATTTTTGGTCTGTGTCCTATATGAGTCATCCTATCCAGTCTTTGTGTTAGGACTGGACAGAATAGTTTTTGCTGGTTAAATATAGCTGTCGTTAGTCAAACTTGCACATTGTCAGCAGAATATTGCTGACACATGCACATCAAGATCCATGAGGACAGTTTAGGGTCACACAGTTCTTGGGAATCTTGGGATGGGATACTGTAAATGTTGTTTTGTCTGAATCTTGGAGAAAGAAACACTGTAGATGTGACACTTTCAACCAGTCCACACACATTTTCTTAATCTCAGAGCACTCCCATACATTTTTTATTTACAATGTACTACTACAAAGGTATAACCAATGTGTACACTCTCAGAGTTTAGACATTACTGTGAACAGCTCTGACCTTTATGTCTTTGCCGGGGACATGCACCGTTTTCAATGGGTGTGTGTTTTTTGTTCTCCCCTCAGTCCCCATCAGATCAGCTGGCTGAGAGTGGATGAGGACGTGCCGTCTCATGCCGTGGTGACTGGCGCTGAGCTCTACATCGAGAACCTCAACAAGTCCTATAATGGAACCTACCGCTGTGTGGCCTCCAACGTTGTGGGGGAGGCCTATGATGACTACATCCTTCATGTTCACGGTAGGTGTGGCAAATGTCATTGGCGTGTTGACTTTAACCACCTGAAGCACCTAGCATCCCACTCTGTAGGGATGCTAGGGTGAACATTGTGTCATCAAAAATAACAGATCTACTAGCTTTTCTGTTTTTCTGTTTAATTGTCAAGGCCAGGAAGTCGTTTTATTTTTGCCACTCAGTGGGCATTCCCGCATGACTTCTAATCATGTCATGAGCATACCATCTATTGCAGAAAAGAGTGGACCAAGTACAGAGCCAACTTAGGGCCAGTTTATTGAGTATAGAGGCCATGGTTTATGTGGTTATCTGCACCTGCTCTGTGCTGCTGACACAGGTATATCTACCTGCTATATCTATGCAGATATAGCAGGTAGCTGTATTCCAGTATGATGACTGCACTGGAAAGATTGACATGGAAAGAATGGTGAATGGTGTTTGTTTGAATTTAGCATTGCTGCGTTTGACTTTGCATTTGGAATAGTCACTATCTTCTACTTTAGTCTATAGTTATATGAACAAATCCTGAAATGTGTTTCTGAATTTCTGCAGAGAGCAGTTCTCTTCTAACCGTTCAGCTTACTGTATACGGTAAATTAATGTTGACTAAATATTGTCTTTGTAATAACAGTACCGGTAATTGTTTTGTATTTTAATGTTTGCTGCAGGGCCTTTGATCATCATATTATGTAATTACATAATAGTTAGTTAGTTATGTTGAGCCTTTATTTGATAGATGTGCAGTGGCGAGAGACAGTAAACACGGTGCAAGTAGGGGACTGACATGCAGCAAATGTTCTGCCCCGTTGGAGGAAACGAGCCATGGACTCACTGCTGTCAGCCATTAGAGAGCGTGTGGTCCACACCCTAAGTGCAGCTATCAGGTTGCTGGGGAAAGAAAATATATATCCCCTAATGCTTTGCTTATAATACAGTTTAATTTAATTTGAGAGATGTTTAACATAAAAAGAAAACCAGAATGTTATTTGGAGGTTATAGGTCCATAAACGTGGTAAATGCCTTTCGATCAAGGTATTCTGTTAGAGATGACCATCGGGGACACATTGTACTTTTCATTGTTGATGAAAAGGAGCAAAGCAATTATTGTGTTGCTACTTTCAAAGAACTCATTTTAAATTGTGTCAAACTATTAAAGGACCACTTCACCACTTTTCAACTTATTTTCATATAATTGGTCCTCACTAATGTTCATGATTAAATACCACCATTTTTTTCTACTCAGTCTGTGTCTCATAGGAGGGCTGTGGGCAGTTCAGAAGCCCGTCCATCATGTGCATCATCGTTAGGCAGATTTTTTTTAAAACAAGATTAAAAAAATATATTTTTTTTGAGCGGTGCCTAACCGATCCATTATGTAGCAATGTGTGTATTATGTACCGTATGTATGTATGTATGTATGTCTGTCTCCGTCCGTGTCCGGGTACCAAAACATACAACACTGCAACTCGGTAATTTCTCAACAGTTTAAGACACAGGCCGACACACCCCAACCCAGCCGGCCCCTGGGCGTGGTCCCGGGGACCCCCCAGGGACCCCCCAGGAACTCCTAAAGTACCGTAACTCTGTCATTTCTTGACTGTTTGGTACGCGGGGCATCACGCTGAAAGCGGACTGGCCCCCTGGCTGTGTTTCTGGGGGTCTGGATGTTCCGGGGACCCCCCCTGTCCCCAGGGACCCCCCACCCGGGGAACCCCATACATTAACTTGGTCATTTCTCCACCGTTTCGGATGTGGGAAGGCACGCCGTAACCGGGCTGGCTCTCTGACCGCATTCCTGGGGGTCTGGATGTTCCGGGGACCCCCTGGGGACTCCCCGGGGACCCCCACACGGTAACTCTGTCATTTATGAACGGTTTCGGACGTGAGGCGGCTTGCTGGAATCGGGCTGCTCCCCTGGACGTGTTCCTGGGGGTCTGGATGTTGCGGGGACACCCAGGGGACCCCCACATGGTACAGTTGCACCGCTCACTTCACACAGGTGTGATTTTTTATAATCATGAGAGCGATGGCTTCCATTATCGTATTGCAATAGAAAGCCTGCAGTTTCTATTAGCTTCGATTCCCCATCGATGATGCGCATGGAGGACGGTTTCTGAACTACCCACAGCCCTCCTATGAGACACAGACTGAGTAGAAAGAAATTGTGGCATTTTATCATGAACATTACTGAGGACCACTTATATGAAAGCAGGTTGAAAAGTGGTCCTTTAAGATAAAGCCTACAGGCACTGCTAACTTTGCTACAGTAGTTAAATTCTATTTTTGTGTGTTGTTCTGCTGCAACACTTGTCTACACAATTACACTTGTAAATTGCTCAGTATGAGAGCATAATCTACAAGTCTAATAACATAACATGTTAGTGTAATTCTTCCAAATTTGCCTTCAGTATGCAGCGGTGGTGACAGCCAAACATGTTTAGCTGTCACAGTTTTGCATTTAATATGCTGACAAGCCAAGAGAAACACAAATAAGTTCTGTTTCTACCACTTCTCCGGGTTTGATTAAAATGTTAACTGGGCCAATTAGCATCGCGAGCGGGGAACCGGTTTTGCAGACTTGTTAATGGGGGACTATTTAAAAAAACAAAGGCATCTTTTGCTGTGATTTTAGCTCTCCCAGTAAGGCTAACCAACGTTGAAGCTGCTACTACTGGCAAAAAGTGGAAATGCAGCACGTTCAAGGAGGTGGACGGACATTCAGTGACGTCATGTGCGTAGTAACGCAGACCTCAAATTTGAGGTCTGCGCTCAATTTCCGATCGCTCGAGCCATTGAGTTACAATGGTACTTCCGGCAGTCTTCTGGGTGCTTCAAAACGCCACTGATAGTTGAAATGAATAGCAAAGGGGTGGGGCTGTGGCTCCGGTCCTATTATAACTCTATGGCTACAACAGAAATGTCCATGCACAGGGGGAGGGGCTGCCAACACTCCGAGGTGAGGTGGAAAGTCAGGTGACGCGAGGTTACTGCCAATGAATGTAGGCTATTTTTTGTTTTTCTTGTTTTTTTCAGCAAAGAATTTCAGAATTTTGACTGGGAAATATCTGAATTGACTGGATGGATTGACTGCATGAGTCATTGAGGACACAGCATGTGTTTTTCACAGTTATTTGGCTAATGAAAAGCTGTGGGGGGAAAAAAGGAAATACATTTTGAGTGTAGTCTTATACCGAGAAAGGACAGAAAATATATGAATATGAAGTGAATATTATATCTGCCAGGCTGAGTGGCCTGTGTAGGAGGCAGGATGTGACTGGCATGGATGATGTGTGGGCATTTCATCAATTCAAAAGGAATGTTTGTTGTTGCACATATGCACTTGCTAGTAAACTTTGTGAGGGTAAAATTACTGGGTATAATCACTGCAGAATTACATTGATTCAAATCTGTACTAGCTGAACAATGGCTGAGGAGGTCTATTGATAACTACACTGAACAAACACATTCACAGAAAAACCTTCTTATCTGGACATATTTTATTGACCAGCAGGTCCTGATTTATCAACCTGCCTGGTGGGCTGCACTCTCTGTTTGTAACCTCTTTTTAGAGAGACTTGGTGACATGCCTAGGCCTTTGAACAGATATTGATCATGTACTGTATATGCTGGCAACATACTCCTGAGAAATGCTACCTCCATTATTGTGTCTGTGTGGAGCATGCAATGACATTGTTTTAACAAGAACGTGATAAAGGATGCTGATCGTTAATGTTTGTGTGTTACGATGTTTGAACTCTGGACTCGCAAGTTGAACTTTAATTCTTTCTATAATTTATGAAATCTCTGCTGTGAGTGAGTGTGTCCCTCCGCATATACCCGAGAACCACCTAACCGCCAGACCCAATAAGGCAGTGATGCGTCTGAAAAGTCGGTCGGATCAGCGGTAATTCATTGAATACCAGTATTTGTTTTACTTCGTACCATCAATACATCTGCAAATCCCCATATATGGAGTACCCTGATTCTGATGTTATATAGATTGAATACGGTACATATTTGGGAATGCCTGACACAGAACTACATACTCATCTCATTATCATCTGTTGTTACGTCTGGAGACTCCTGTCCAGCTAGGCAGATTTTTTATACTTTATACTTCACCATTAACAACACAAGTGCATCACCAAAACAATGTTGGTATAACTAAGAGATTTGCCTAAAACAATATTTGTCCAATGTCACAACTTTCATGCTCTTAACGAACTCATAGGTACTGTAGGGATGGAGTTCGTTAGGTACTATCGATCACCTTATCGAGCAGGCTTATCGAGCCAGGTCCTTATCGAGCCTACTATCGAGCATAAATTTACTGTCAAGAAAAGTCTGTCTAGTTTAATCTGCAACAGTTTTATATATATATATATATATATATATATATGGGCTGCCAGAGTTAGCGCGTTAATCGTGCGTTAACTCAAGCCTGCGTTAACGCCGCCAATTTAATTGACGCACGATTAACGCACGGTGAAGTTGAGAGATTCATTATTTAATTGGTGAGAGACGCATGCTTGTTGGGG